>JANSTQ010144928.1:0-12411 GCA_026167885.1 Bergia puertoricense
TCCTTCCCTTCCCTTTCCTTTCCTTTCCTTTCCTTTCCTTCCCTTCCCTTCCCTTCCCTTTCCTTCCCTTTCCTTTCCTTTCCTTTCCTTTCCTTTCCTTCCCTTTCCTTTCCTTCCCTTCCCTTTCCTCTCCTTTCCTTTCCTTCCCTTCCCTTCCCTTTCCTTCCCTTCCCTTTCCTTTCCTTTCCTTTCCTTTCCTTCCCTTTCCTTCCCTTCCCTTCCCTTTCCTTTCCTTTCCTTTCCTTTCCTTTCCTTAGGTTCAGTTTGACTGAATCAGGTTCTGAAATAAAAAGTAACTTATGGTGCTTTTATGTTTCATTGTCATTTTCATTTTCATTCGTAATTATCTATATCCTTATCTCTGTATTTGTTCTTATCTTTATCGTTATCATCATTATTATTGTTGTTGTTATGAATATCATTATTCTTATCATTATCATTATCATAATAATAATAATAATATCAATAATAATATAATAATAATACGTTTATTAGTATTGTTACTGACTCTGGGTCTTTGTAACGATTAATACAGAAGAAATATATCATAAAAAGTCAACAGCTGCAGTAATATATATCCTTATTTTTTAAACAGTTATTATCATAACCTGTCAGTCGTCAGATTTCACAGAAAATTAACAGCTCATAGATTAGTTGGGTGGAGTAATTTTTAAATTTAATTTAATGTATATTTCATGATTATCGGCTGTTTTCTTATAAAAACAAAATAATAACCTACAACGGTTAAATGTTTGCGGAAGACAGATTATCTCGCCATTGCTTGATGATAAAAATCATCTAACATTGTTGCTCAGAGATGTTAACACCTCAATAGAGTTTCCCGCTGTTAAAGAAATTAAATAATTTTTATAAAAAGAAAGAAAAAATGTTTTGGTTACAAGCGAAAGAATAGTCTACACAGATAACCTGAAATGAGTTGTAGACTGCCTCTTATTCTTAGGGTTCTGTTCAAAGTTACGTAACAGCACATTTTTAAACAGATTATTTTAGGGAACAGATTACCTGATGAGCAAAATTAAAATATTTATTATTTAAAATTGAGTTGTTTTTCATATAAATTTTAGTATACATTGTTACCATCAAATTAATTTCTAGCAAGCATTTGCACAGTCAACACTCGCTTCGTCTTCATAAAATTTGTAATATTATAATAAGGTAAAAAACAATATTCTAACAATATTTTGCATCAACATAATTTATTAGTTAAAATTGAGTTGTTTTTCATATAAATTTCAGTATATATTGCTACCATCAAATTAATTTCTGGCAAGCATTTTCACAGTCAACACTCGCTTCGTCTTTATAACATTTGTAATATTATAATAAGATAAAAAAAAACAATGTTTTGACGATATTTTGCATCAACATAATTTATTAGTTAAAATTGAGTTGTTTTTTCATATAAATTTCAGCCATATATTGCTACCATCAAATTAATTTCTGGTAAGCATTTTCACAGTCAACACTCGCTTCGTCTTTATAACATTTGTAATATTATAATAAGGTAAAAAACAATGTTTTGACGATATTTTGCATCAACATAATAATTAATATTTAAAATAAATTTGAAGCATCATTTGCTTACTGCAACACTGCCTTTAATGTGTTATGTTTAATTGTATTTTTAATTAAGTTTTATGATTTTCCACAGGTTAAAAACCTTTGATTCAAATCTATCTTAAAATACTTTTCAGATATATTTGATTATGTGCACTGAAATCGAAATGGATCAATATCCTAGCAACAAAAACATTGTATTGACAGTTTTGACTTTGTTGGTTTTTTCTTATTTTTAGACATTTTACGTACCTGCAAAGCCATAACTTATAATCCTTGCTTACAGCCAGTACAGCAAAGGCTTAAAATATTTCCCAAAAGCAGAGAAGATCTTAAGTAAGTTTTGTCATTAATATAAACGAGTAAAGTTTAATAAGAGATAGAGATTGCACATGTTTTATTGTTTAGATTACACACAGGAAGTATGTGGATCCTTAATGAACTTATAAAGAGTAGAGCAGGCGATAGCTTATTACATGTGATTCTATAAAGCATAGCTGGGCTTAAAAATTTTCGAGTAAACATTCATACGAATTAATTTTAGTAAAACTAATAATTTATTATTTGAGAAAATGAACTGTATTGCTTCATTTTCGTGCAAAACATATTAGCATGCATGATAAGTTGTCAAGCAACGTCTAATCTACTTCGTTTATCTGATGAAAGTAATTTTCCGGCTGTTTGGCGATGTCTGTTTTTGGACCGGTGACATCTTCGACATCTTCGTGCAGTTTGAAGTTGAGTCCACAGAAAGTGTCACAATACTTTGCATCACAATTCGCGAGTCCTGCCAATGTTTAGTTTCTTCTTTTGACTTTGATGTAATTGCTATTTTACTGAACGTTTGCTTCCCGGACAGCAGATGCAAATTCAAATCAGAAAATTTATACACTGCAACCTGACGAGATAATAAGACCAACTGAATAGCATTCAATAAATTATTTTTACATTGCAATTAAATAAAGTTTCGTTGAAAATCTCCATTTTAATATAGTAAAAATGAAAGTTCGTTCGAGTTTTTTAAAAATAAAGCACCATATTTTTTATTGCGCTAAAATGAAACTAGGCGTGTTTTTTTTTTTTTTTTTTTGCGAAAATGTGATGATCATTTTAGTTGAATTTCAGATACGTTTGTCTACTTTGAGCCGACTAACTGTGGTTAGGTATAATAGTAAAATTATTCAGTTACAGCGACAGAGAAAGGGCCCCTTCTGCTCTACGCTGTTATACTGAGTCAAACAAGCACGTAGTTGTTACATTCAAATCAATTCATGACTCTGGCTCTATCTACATCATATCAGCAGATTCGGTTGTGAGATGGCTGTATTTAATTAAGGTGTGTGAAAAGATACAGATGCAGACAAGTATGTCGAAAGAGCGAATGGATTTCTTTAGCCATCTATACTTCCCTCTGATTTGTTCATTGTTAAAGTCATGGTCAGTTTTGCTCTGTATATTACTTCAACGCTTGTCACAACTTGTAACAAAACTTGACAAAAGTCCGTACTTAAGCTCTCCTTTGCAACACCCGCTTACGGCCGATCACATAACCATCTGACCTGCAGGATCTGTATTTTAAACGATTTATACTCTGCTTTCTTTTGCACGATGCAGTCATCATTATGCACTAGACTTCCTTGCTGTTTTTCCATGAGAGTCAGAATGATACAACCGTAACAAACCTGACAGTCACAGGTTTGCCGTGGTTATTTCTGCCGGCGTATTCGCGATTTGGGCTTTCACCTGACTTCTGAATTGCAAGTTGAAGAAATCTCGTTCACGCACCAGTTGGAATGAATCTGTCATAATGGGTGTATCGTGAATTCTTCTGTGCCTTCTGTACGCACAGCACAAAATAAAGAAAAACACCATAACTATAGCTACACAAAATATCACTGAAATTGCAGCCCATACTTCCTGCCCGACTTCTGTTGATGGCTCCAAGGAACTAGAAGCGCTTTCAGACATCACCAGTTAGCGTGATGCAAATGCGTTATGTGTAGCTGGCTCCTAGTCTTAGCAGAAATTTTGCCCGCAATTAAGACAGCTTCCGTCGAAATATATATCTTTTGAAGTGTGTTGAATACTTTCTTGATTGGTGTTTCGGTTTCTAGTTGGTAACAAGAAGGTAAAAAAAACACGAGGACTCTTGACGTATTTATATTTTCTTAAAGTGTTGAAATATATGCAAAATTCTCCTTTGTTGTTAAATATTATTGTTTAGTCAATGTACCAGTTGCATAGAGTTATACTGCTTGACTGGCAAGTGACATCGGACAAACGCGGTTGAATCCGAAGTCAAATGGAGTAATGAGCTGTCTTCCTCTAAACTGCTTTGTATTCCACTGTAACCAGTGTTTTCACCGCAATTAATACAGGCGTACGAAATGCAATTAAAAGATCCCTTTTTTACCGTAAACTATTATGAGTTAAAACCGCAAGCTAGAATACACAATGAAAAAGCAGCAAGTTTCTTCCCGAGAAAGCAATAGAGGATGTCGGAAGCCGAAAAATAAAAAATCACAACAATTCTTTTTCGTGACTGAAGCAAGTGGTTTGACAAGAGCATCTGACAAGGCTTCATATTACTGTCGTGTAATTGGTTTACAATTTTTTATTGACGCACGAGGAGATGGAAATTTGGCTTAGTTGATGGCAGCAATTAGGTTGGTAAAATGTCATGGCTTAATCTTTGGGTACAGTGTACCAATCTGTTGAGGGTAAAATACAGAGACTGAGAATATAAAACGATTTAAGAAAACACATTTAATAATTCAAACATAATGCATTAGTATATACCAATCCAGTGCATAGTACTTATCGAACTTTTTCGCGCCCTTTGAAAATGATTGGCTACTTATATTCCGAAAATCCGTTGCTATTCACCTCGGGGCATTCATTCGTGACACAAGGCAAAGTAGCTTCCCATTTCGCTGTCTCGGATGTTCAAATTTTAGTTATTTTACACGTTTAAGGTTTTACAATGAACGAGGCAGATGAATGCAAACACAAATAACCCACAACGTTTGGTTTGTCTGTTTTTCTCTCTGCTTTAATTTCGACACCACAGCTTTAAAACAATTTTGAAGATAATTTTCTTAATTTCGTTTTCTTGAGCTTCAGTGTTGTGGTACATATTAAAATAGTTATTCCCATTCGGTGTCTATGGTACATATTAAAATAGTTATTCCCATTTGGTGTCTATGCACGCGGCGATAGACACTTACTGGATACTCGCACTTCAAGGAATACTAAAGTGTAAATTTATACAGTTGTAAATGTTTCGGGAGCAATATACAATTATTGTACGGATCGCTTGCCAAAATTTAAAGTGACAAAAACAAATTCATTCTTTGTACAATGTGACAATATTGTCAATAAACATCTGGTGCCTTCAGGAAATTGGATTTTTATTAAGAAAAACGAGCAAACAATAGAATCACCAAGTGTCCATTTGCGGCATGAAAAATATCTAAAATAAAACATCCTGCTCATATCTATTTTCTATGCAACGCTGTGGCGCGTAATATATCTGCTAAAAAGAATGAGAACGTACAGATAAATAATATATTTTCACGGACAAAAAACAAAGTTAAACCTTTCAACTTCTGTTGAAGTCAAGTCTAGTATTATGGCAATGCCTTTTTCCAACCAATATCTTCGGTAGCTGTCTCGAAATAACATTATTTGATATTTAGAATACATGTATGATATACTTGTTTCTTCTTAAATGTTTGATTAAAATAGAAATGTTTGATAGCAAATGTTGTATATTTGGGAGATAAAGATAAATCGCTAATGTCTAATTGTAGTGCCTCGTGGCAACTATATTAAAGTGTCTTTGTAAGGCAGGCGTGTCTATCGAGCACCAAAACGCTATTTACATGCAATGTTAATTGTATTAAAGCCAGCCGCGTCATATCTGACGCCTAAAGGGGCTGGGTTGACAACCTCGTTCCCAGAAGAGGGACCCTGGGAACGAGGTTGCTGCGTCGAAATCGAGGCCAATTATATCCTCATTCCCTTTCGCTGCGAGAGGTCCCTCGGAGAAACTAGAGGAAGATGCCTTTCACAGCGAAGGAGAATAATAGTCTGTATTAAGGCCACTGACTTGGAGGTCTGGCTGGGCTGACACAGTGGAACCCCGATATAACGAACCCCGATATAACGAAGTCCCCCTTATAACGAAGTAATCTTTCTGGGCCCGGCAAAATTACAGTAATTTGTATGACACATAACCCGGATATAACGAACCCCGGTATAACGAAAACCCCGTTTTAACGAACCAAATTTGGGGTCCCAAGGACAAATTTTACCCCGATATACCGAAGTTTTCTCGACTTCCGGCGGCTGAATTATCAGGCGAAACAAATACCACTTATAACAAATATTACATTTGGACATACCGGAAGTTTCAAGGGTTTTTATTTGTTCTTATGTAATCACGTGCGATTAGCATAATACTGATACCATTGTCACTGCACTGTATTGTTCAGTTAAGTACGTACATAATTTTAAAACCGTTTTAATTCAATCACGTTTATTCTTTAGTGGCTGCAGCTGGACCATCCTCTTTATCTATCAGCTCTTTTAGTCTTTTGATCTTCCAAGGTTTCTTGTGGTAAAACATGTATGTTACTGGCTCTTCCAATCCTACGCCTCTGTTTCGCCTCTTTCCCACTGAGGTAGGAGTTTTGTCAAAACATGATTTTTTGAGATGGAGTTAATCTTATATTGTAAACAAAAGAAGACTGGACCATAAAAACCTGCCATTGTGAGTTGGGGACTAAGGTTATGCTTTAATGCGAAGTTGGAGCAATATTTTTTTAATTGTACCATCAAATGAAGTGTGTTACTAACAAAATATTACAACCCCTGCACAAACTTTAAATACGATACTTCATTCATTTTCGGCAAGTAAGTTAAGAAATATTAACGGTTATCTGAGAGTGATGCGAATCGCTTGCGGCCAAAAGAATGAATTAATAAATACCATCAAAACCTATTAAACTTTGACAATACTGTTTGTGAAAAGTTTTTTTTTTAAGTAATTGTCTCAACAACAATTGTTTTGATCAATATACTACATGTACACACGCACGGAATTAGTTTTTCTATCATCTGTTTTCGGTACAAATCTAACAACCGTGAATCGTGATCATGTGGCTTGAGTTTTGTACATGTTTTATCCCTGTTGCTTGTTCCTACAATAGGGAAAATAGTGCGTGACTGAAAAACAATCTCTGAATCAAATCGTTTTATACCACTAAAAAGGAACTTACGTATGCTTCCGAATCAATAATTTATATGTTTTTTATATTATTCTCCAAATCTCTACTTCATACACCTCAGATCAGACCTTTTACGGGATTTTAAAAGCTAGTAAAGAAACACTCAACCATTTAGTTAACTACCGCAGGACTAGTTTTTTTTTTTTTTTTAAAAAAACTCTTTAGTTTTCTGCGTTGGTGAGTAACCTAAACATATTGCTTGATCAACAAGATTTAGTTTGGTAAGGTAGGGTGTAAAGCCGGTGTTCCGAGCCTTTCGTCAGAGTGAACCAGGCAAGTTAAAGAGCTGCGTAGATTTTGGTTTGAATAACCAACTGACAGTGACACTGAAGCTTAAGACAGAGTAATTGACATTACTGGAACGCACAAACTGATCCATGGCCAAAAATTACATTTTTTTATTTTTAAAAGTGTGTCGTTGAAAAATTGATAAATGCCTTCCCGTCACAGTCTTTAAAGTTAAATTCTTTACCCTCTAGTTTCCTTGGTTTGAGGACCTCTCCCAATGACGCAATTATGCGTTTTTCCGCTTATGGTTTTCTTCATCCTTAGACAAATGACGAACTAAAATTCTTGAGTTTTCTTCCAACTGACGTCAGCAACACTGACTACTTTCAAAATAAGAAAAACATTCTTTCGTTCTATAAACATATTTTCTTAACTTCCTGTTTCTCGGTGATTCTGAAGCATAGCAACTTAATTTCATAAGTGCTTCTGTAGAAGTGAGGTCAAATCACTATTGGATCCTTTTTAATGCTGTTTAAAAGCAAGCTGTTAAAACGCAAGTTTAGTTCTTGCGACTGCGCATAAGGAGGTAATGCGTTTTGTCTTGTTTTTCCCCTTTTCGTAATGGATTGTTTTCAGACGGGTTTCCTACAAAGAACCAATTACGTCCCGTAGGTTGAGTACAAATGCAGGCGGGTTAGGCAAGTGATAGATCAATCTGTCACAAACAAACTAATAACACTCAATTACGCCTATTTGCTGGGCAGAATGTCAAAATGATCGTCTGCACGATAAGTTAAGGCGATACTGGCTCTTACATAAAACCTTACGCTCCTCATTTCTTTTCTCAATTCTTTGATTGAGCCCTGACTTCCTGACATTTTTGGTCCGGCTTACAATCTCGAAGCGAAATTGGAGTCGGTATAATCGTCATATCATTTTAAAGAAATAACAGACCAATTCCATATCATGAACACAGGCGAGAAAACTACTGTCGCCACACTGGCAGTTTTCTTTGGTTTAATCTTTCTACTGATAATAATCACCATATGCTGTGTACTGCGACGGGGATGCAGGCAAAAGAGCCAAAATGGCGACTACAGGCGACAGAGGATGCGAGGGGCGTCGGATTTCGACAAGTCGGGTACCATCACGAGCTCAGATACTCGAGTTACAGATGGGTTTCCTAGCGAGGGACTTCGTGTGAAATCCTCCCCTGCGATAGCAACCAAATCAGGCCAATTACAGACTGCAATTCTTCTGAATATATCCGAAGAAGAGGTTAACACGGAGAAAGAAGCGCGAAACGAATTAGCAGACGAGAGCGAAAACCCCCAGAACAGTACAAAAGAACAAATACCACTGTCGAATGTCAAAGATGTTGTCACTCTTAGCAAGACAGGCGAACATCCAACGGAAATGAGAATCGCAATACTTCAAAGTTCACCAAGTCGACATTCGCGGTTTTGCTACTCTGAAAAGAGCCAAAACTGAAAGCTGGTGAGAAGACAGACGATTTATTTACTGCTTAGAGTAACTTCATGCGTGTGTACATGTGAAAGAGGAACAAATTTTGCCAGTTGCTTGTATATGACTACATGCTTGGGGATGAAGTGGAATAACGCAGACCAAATAATCATATTCCCTTAGGAATATTTTCGAATTCGATATTCCAAAGCCAAATTATCATATTACTTAACCTTTTGAATGCCGAGAGTCTGTCCAGTTATCAATATTCCAGTTGAAGCAATATTAAGCGATGTTCCTATTTTTTGGCCAAAAAATATGTGAGTATTTACATTCCACTATTCCACGTCTTTCCTCGCTACTAGCTAGAACCAAATAGAATCTGGTTTTGTTGGTTCTAAAAGCATGTTAATTTTATATCGCTTTTCTACGTCTCCCTTTTTAAAATATATGATTTGGCCGTGACGAGGACAACTACAGTAAAACGTTGAACATTTAGTCTTAATGATTTCATTTGCATAACATTTTAACGTGTTTAAACGCCAAAACGGTAAAGAATCGTTTATCAACAGCAGTCAAACTTTGTTCTATATCTGGATGCAGTTTTTATATATTTAGTTTACACTATTTGTTTTGTAAGTGAGAAAAAAACAAATTTAAATGGTGGCAAAGCCTGACAAAATTTCTTCCCTTTAGAAAAGAGTGTTGTAAAGATTCAACAAGAAAGGAATATAAGTTCAACACCATTTTAGCGAAAGCAAACGAAATATAGTTTTTAATCTGTTTTTCATGTGTTCTTATATCAATATTACGCATATAGCTTTGTAGAACAAACTGCCTTAATAACAGTTTTAGTCCAAACAACATTATTGACAAGAGTTTTGGATCTCGCTAAGATACACCTGCACTAAAAACATTCTCTGAATGAATTGACAGAATCAACATTAATGGACAAAGTTAAATGTAAATATAATGTCATTAAACTTATCTTAGAGTGAATTTGACTCTGATTTGCAGGAGCTAAATTATTAATGTTTTTAAAAAATTATAAATAATAGTGAAATGCTATCTAAAAAATCAACCTGGGGACCTTTAGCATGACTCCGGAGGATTGATTCTAGAATAAACTAGCTCTTCAGTGAAAACTGTCTAGGCCCCATAAAATTAAAAACAACATATTTAGTCATTATTTTTTAAAACACTGAGATCTTTGTGAAACATGGTTATGAAAGTCTATATGTCCTCATGTTGTATTATAAACTCAAAGTGAAAGTTCTGCGACAATTTGCGTACGAAAACAACGAAAACGATTTCTGTATGCTCGCACGTGCTTAATATGCTAAATAACATGGTTATCAGCAAAACTGCTTTGAAAACCCATCAATGAAAAGCAGTTGATTAATTCAAGTCTTAAAACAATGAAGGGGTCTTCCTCTCCAATTCACTCGAGATATTTGATCTCCTATCAAGTGGCGCGGTTGCAAAACTTGATATGAAGAATCAATTCAACATAAATACTCGTGAATACATTGTGAACTGCGAACAACAGCAAACTGAGATCCTTTTAATACTGTCAAGAGTAACTCATAATGGACAGTTGCCTTTTCTTTGTCATCTAATTGGACAGGCTTTTAAATTGTTTATACAAAAAGATGGCACGCAGTCATATTATCAAAGTCAATTTTATCAAAATCAGGTGCTTGTATGGCTATATGTTCAGGGGATGAAATGAAATAATGCAAAACAATCATGTTCCTTTGAGAATGTTTTCGTAATTTCGATTCCAAAATTTCTGAATTCCAACTTTTGAATTCATTCAAAATTCAGTCATTTCAATTTCATCCTTAATTGTCTACCTGGCTACATCCTTTAGGGGAAAAGCCTGTTCAAGAAAAGAAAATTTATATTTTGAAACTTGATGAATTGTAGTCTGGTCGATTAAAAAATTAAAATATTTCATTCCTACTGATTTTTTTTTTTTGTAAAAAAAAAATTTAATTTAAACGTAGTAGGTGGACAAAAGCGTTTTAAAAGACAGGAAATTATGGCTAAGTTTGTGACGCAAAACGACAGCCTTCAAAATTAATTTGGCTGAATTATAATTAATGTTTTGAAAGTTTGCTTCAGTGCTGTTTTGAACTCTCTTTCACTTCTAAAAAGTTTGAGACCTACATACTCGGTTAAAATAACGTTTCTTGAGGCTTCAACACGTAAATAAGACAACTACAACGTCGACGAACACACGTCACATGCCGATTGCCAACATTTGTTGTTATTGAGAACAGTTTTAGTTTGTATTTAAATAACGTAATCAAACCTGTTTTTTAATGTTTGATTTCATAAAATAAGGTGACCCAAAGCCGCAAGATACAAATTTTGTGGCACTGACCATTTTACTTTTAACAATAATTGAACTAATAAACATGCCCAAAGGTAGATATTTTAGCTTTCACAAGCCTTCAAGCGAGTTTCTAATTAATGTCAATACAAAAACTAAAAGTAAGCGAGATGTTTGGGCGTTCCTGGTTAAACTTGAAATTAAAATGCATTTTTACAACCCGTCGAGAAAAATAGGAACAACTAGACGCAACTGCTTATGATGGTTGATCGAAACTGTTTTTTTTTATTACCACTGAGCCTTATGAAGTGCTTACTCAATTGCAGTGAAAGATCACTGCTATTTAATGAGAGCTGCTGTTACAATAATTGTTCAGCTTCAGCCTTTGTTTCCATGGCAACTTGTATGGGCCTCAAATACACTCCAATTCAGCATTTGACTACATTTTATACAAAGATTTTTCTGTTAACCTCTTTTTATTACATCAGAATTGTTTGTAGATTAAGGAGCACTGTGACATTTAAGGAAATTCTAAAAACATACGGCGTCAGCAGGTTTTGGCGCAATCTTATCGTAAATGATGAATGTGACGTCATCGAAACACGCCCAGAATTAATATACGCAGTGTCAAGCTTTGTGACATGTTTGACCCTGTGAAACAAGCTACGCCGGCCAGAAAGAACAATTTTTAATAATAATAATAATAATAGTTATAATAATAATAATAAGTATATTACTACTACTACTAATAATAATAATAACAACAACAACAATAATAATAATAAATCTTTATTTATCCTTCAAAATTGATCAACCGATAACATAAAGTTTCCGCTGGTATCTTCCCGTGTACTAGCTAGATAAACTATAATTATATTTTATAAAATCTACAATTACTACAATAAAAACTGATGTAATTGAATTTCCCTAGTAATGCTAGACTAATAATTTCAAAGTATATATCTAAGGGTATTTAATTGATGCCGAGCTAAGCGATGGCAGCGACTCCTATTCGTGTCGTCAGCATTGACGATTTGTGTTTTCCGATGCCTCTGCTTGTCCGGACCCGCTGGGTCGGTGCTGGGTAAGAGTGACGGCCCGTGCTACACAAGAGAATATATCGAAATACAATCACGTTTGTCCAAGTACGACCATGCATTTTGTCAAAATAAAACTAGTTTGTTCAAATATGACCATTTTGTCGAAACACGACTTGATTGTTCAAATACAACGATTTGGTAAAATACGACCAGTTTTTTTCCAAACATCACTCGCCTAGAATTAATGTGCGCACCAATTTATCCAAAATTCAACTAGTTTACCCAAATACAACCACTTTATCCAAATGCAACCAGTTTGTTCAAATGCAACGACTTTGTCCGATTGCAAAGACAACCAGTTTTCCAAATACAACCAGTTTGTCCCGGCTTTAAAGAATAACGAGCGTGTCCAAATAGGATGAGTTTGTCCAAATATGATGAGCTTGTCCAAATAGGATGAGTTTGTCCAAAT
>JANSTQ010144939.1:0-12410 GCA_026167885.1 Bergia puertoricense
TCTAATGTTAACGTTCACATGTTCTAATGTTAACGTTCACATGTTCTAATGTTAACGTTCACATGTTCTAATGTTAATGTTAACGTTCACATGTTCTAATGTTAATGTTAACGTTCACATGTTCTAATGTTAACGTTCACATGTTCTAATGCTAACGTTCACATGTTCAGTTGATATTAGTTTCAATATCTTTTAGAAAACATGAAGAAGTTTAAAGCCCACATTTGATGTTACCCGGCGGGGAAAGAAAGTGATCAAATACTGGAAAACAGATCTAATTTTGATTGGAACATTGATTTTTTAACTTTAGAGAAAGAAAAGGTTCAGTCATCCGTCTAAACAGTTTCTAACTCGAGGACTTCTTGCTAGTGCGGTCTCCCTCCGCGTTTGCGGAAAAGGTCAAAGGTACGGCTGAATCTCCCTACTGCGGCGATTAATGTTCATATTGTTATTATTCTTATTACTGTTACTGTTACTGTTATTATTATTATTATTATTATTAAAGAAGAGGTTCAGTCGTCCGTCTAAACAATTTCTAACTCGAGAACTTCTTGCTAGTGCAATCTCCCTTGACTTTTGCGGAAAAGGTCAAAGGTACGGCTGAATCTCCCTATTGTGGCGATAACGGTACATATTATCATTATTATTATTGTAGTTGTTGTCACAATCGCTGTTATTGTTATTGTTATTGTATGAGTGCAGGTCCGAAACACTTCCGGTACGCCAATGCAAAAATATAAATACTTTGGAAAAACCTTGCTCCGTCTGTTCAATCCTGCTACGTGATTCTGTGTTGTATTATTGTCTAGAAACGCGCATAATGTTGTTTTATTCCTTTAATATAGAATCATAATATGATTTTCAAAAAAGAAATTGCTTTGCTAATCAGTGAAACTTAAAAATGGCCGTCTATTTGAGGTCTTTTGGAACCGCAAGGCTTGAAGGGTTTGAGTCAGGCATTCACGGCATGTGTATGTGTGCACGTGCGGGTGTGTGTATGTGTGTGTGTGTGTGTGGATTTGTGTGTATGCTTTGCATTTTATGTCTTCTCAACATCTCCGTTGCTAGGAAGTGTGAAAAGGTAGATCGAAATATGAAGTATCACGTTAGAAACAAAACTTATTTTGTGATTAGTCGAGTTATTAAAACTGTTGGCTAAAAAAGCTGACATGTGCATATTCACACATAGCATATTCACAAACAGCTACAAAGATGTACACGAAATAAACGACTTTTATAAAAGCAAAGAGTCTTCTCTACTGGGGCTCTTTATTGATGTTAACTCCGAATTCGATTTTTACTGAAAGGTGAAAATATACAGTTTCATTTCTATTTCCTTGTTTACTATTTTCTTCCTGTTATGGTCATTTAATTTAGAAACATTTCTCATAAATTTATTTTAAAAGTGTCCCTTGGCCCATAACACGAGATTGAAGACTTGAAAGCGAGTTCCTGTTGCATTACACAGTCTTGTTACTCCATAGATAGAAAGTTTTTTCTAAAATATCCTCAGATGTTTGCCTTCTTGCGCAAACAAATTTGAGAATATAAAAACTGGAATTACTCATTGTTGAATTAAAAACAGAACTATTTAAGGTCTTGTGAAGTTGCTGTGCAAACAGGAATTGCAGTGGGAGGACAGGTTTGGGAAGTCAGAAAGCACCTGCTACCAACAAGTGACAACAACCTGTGATGACACATGAACATGATTTCAATATAGCTCTGCGAGGGGCCTACGGAAAGTGGAAAACACGCGCGTGCCTCTTTTAAAATTTCAGATTTTCATGATAGAGCACTGCGATAAAGCATCATTAATGTAAATAATAATTTATTGGCAGAGAAAGTTTAAAGAAGAATACATCCCGATTACCAAAAGTGGTACAAATAAATTTTGTAGAATACTCTACCACGGTTGTACAGCAACAATTCATTAACATGACGAATTTAGAAGAAGCGGTCGGCTGGAGTACAGCTTTTGGTGTGATCTCTGTTACTGTAACCGTGAGTAACTTCCTCACCATCATCGTCTTCACACGGAGGCAGTTCAAAAGAAAGCCAGCCTACATATTTACCGTTTAACCTTGCCATCACGGATTTAACTGTTGGGGCGATTGTCCTGCCTCTGTTTGTCACGATAACTATTCATGAAAGTCACTTGGCTCTGCAATTCGTTTATACAGCCTTTGACATTGTCACAGGAACAACTTCAGTTTGCTCCATTGCTCTTATATCAATAGAAAGACTTTTCGCAGTTGTTTGGCCGTGGAAACACCGTGTGTTCAAACAAAAGAACTACTTGTTTTGTATTATGTGCTCGTGGCTGTACGGAGTTGTGCTTATGGTTTTTCTGCGCTTTGTTTTTGTTCATGGAACAATGGATATTGAAGGAGATTGTCTGTTTCTTTTTGCTACAGGAACTCCTCTGCTCATAACAGTTGTGGCATACGTCGTGCTGTATTTGATGGCAAGAAAGTCCAAAGAAAAGCTACGACGAAAAGCAAACACGCTTCGCGAAATAAAGCTTTTGAAAACATTGCTCTTTGTGACTGTTATATTCATCCTAACATGGATGCCATTCATTTTGGCGAATTTTTTGTATTCTTATTCATGTATTCACGGAAAATGCCTTTCCATCAGCATCAATGTCAGCAGACTTGTTAAGCTTTTTCAGTACTGCAATTCCTTTGCAAACTCCATTATCTACACTTTAAGAATACGATGTTTCCGTGTAGCAATCAAAACTATATTTAAACAAAAATAGGAAAAAAGAACAAGAAATTGAAATAGATAACACCGTAAATCGAAGAACAATAAACGTTTTTAAGCTGGGATTGTTCAAAAATGTCGTTACAGAAACACGTTAACTTTGTTACATTTAGGGAAGACAAATTTCACTAGTCGAAGTAATAAACTTAGAAACCATAAAAACAAAAATGTGTTGACTGATAAAAGGGTAAAGGATAGGTGGACCGATCAACAGATGAAAAATAAGACAAATGTAGAATTACCCTTTAGAATTCTCCCAAAAGACTGTAGTTTTAATGAGACATAAAACATGAAAACAGCCACATATTGTCAAATCTTATTAATCATGTTTAATTTCCATCTGTAAGTTGAATTTCAAACGCGCTTGTCCTGTAAATGTTCCTATCCGCTTTGCAAGAGAACGTTTTTATCACACCTGTGAGATCTAGATTAAAATAAAAAACAAAATGGAAAGAAGGATATCATTTATTGGCAGCAACAAAGAAGGGAATTGAAAATGTGTTTGAGACATTCTTAATTCGACTAATTTAATAGCATTATAATAATATAAAACAATGCTATATATTAATTTAATACTTAGCATGTGAATATCAAATGCGAAATATATGATAAAATTTATGATACAAAATCTTTATGAATAAATTTAGATACTAAATTAGATCGAATTTAAAATATATTTTAAATTATTTGTTTAATAAAAAGTTAAAAACTTAAAAAAGTTAAAAAATGTCTAAAACTCTAATAAAAATCTCTAAACTGGTTAGTACACGAACATAGACATTAAAATATTTTTATAGTACTTATGAGATCTTAGATAAACTAAGAAAAAGAGATCAGAATGAAAGATGTATTTTTTGCGGCACCAAAAATGTAAAAAAGTATGCTTAAACATATTTTAAGTTTTGCTCAATTTTGACATTTGCAAATGTAGTGCAAAACACGTCGTTGTTATTTAAATCGTTCACTTCTATTGTTCATTTGAAAACTAATAAGATGAAAGCATCAAACGAGTGGAAAATTTATCACAATTTTAGAGAATGTTTTCTTGAAGTGTTTTTCAGACGAATTGTTATTTGAGTGAGTGAATATTTTAAAAAATGACAGTCAGTGATTCTACGGAGGCTGGTATTAAGGCAAAGCTAGCACAGCCGTTTATATACAACCTCGTCTTTCTATTAATTTGCGCACTCAGGTATCTGTAGTGATATAACAACATACTAAAAGCAAAACCCAAACCGCTTCCAATTTTCCCAAACAGTTAACGATGATAACGTGAAAGATTTGGTTGCATCTCGTCAGTGAAAGCGAAACATTTATTTCTAGGCCTGTTAAGCAGTATATTGATCGTTGCTAAAGCTTTAGGTAAATAAATTGGTTGGTCTTGTGTTTCGACTTCAACTCGTCAACCTATTTTGAAACTTTCCTCGTGCACCTGTTTGAAGAGTGTTTACAAAATTGGAAAAACACATTTAGCAGCTCATTGTTTCAATCATTTAAGTTGTTCATGTCCTCTTATTAGCGAAAGATAACTTGTCCAACATCATGAATAAAATTAGAGAAACGGTAATGCCAGTTTGTCAAAAGAATAAAAAGGACGGATCCCTAGTGTTTGTATTGACGTGTGTATGCAATTTCCTATTTGTTTCTCTTCCTTGTTTTCGCAACTATCTGTACACGTGTGTTTTAAAATTTTACCAACATACACAATCTATTAAGTCTTCAGAGTAATCTAGACTAAAATCTTGTAATGTTCTGCAATGTTAGTAAAATCCCCGTTAATAAGAAATGTCTGCTCGCAGGAAAATTCTCCACTGGGATCTTAATAAACCGGAGATGTGCGGTTGTGGAATTGCTATTCTGGCTTCAACAGACCTTTTGTCAATTGCTTCTAGCAAAAAATCGTTGTTGAATATTAGTTTCGTTTTCGTCCAGAATTGCTTTGGTTCGGTAATTCGAACGATGAAAAGCAATACAAAACCAAAAAAGTCTAAAAACTAACAACAGCAGAAACAACAGAAACACCTGTTTGTGAATAAGTGATTAATCAAATAGCTTATTACATTCAATTCTCACGACTAACACAACAATTTTGAAATTTTGAATTTAGGATATCTCGGTTTCATTTCAATGTTTTTTTGAAAAGGAAAGTCCAAAATACTAACATTATGAACAAAAATGAATTTAGGTTTAACAATTTTTTATAAAATTACTATTTTTAAACCCTTTTGTGCTTATAATTTTTAATGGTATTTCAGTGCTGAAACAGTCAATAACAAGAAAACGACGGAAATGCCAAAAACCAAGTGTATGAGTAATTAATTTTATGAAAATTAGACAAAAATGTGTGCAAATGTTTCTAGGTCAAAAAGGCACTAAGACAACAAAAGATTGTTGAAATCTCTCCTTTAGCTCAGTTCAAAACGGTCAAAACGACATGCTGAAAAATAAAATACACGTGAACTGTAAAAAAAAAAACTCAGCATAATGATAATAAGAGTGAGAATGAAAGAAAGAGCTGATTGACAAAAAAAATAGTAAACTTTATATCATTAATGCTAATCTATTTTTGTACTTGTGCACCATTACATTTTCTTGTTTTTGTGGCATCAGTTTTTCGCATTTTCATTTTTTTTTTACCAATAAATGGTTTTAGAGTAAAATTTGGAAACATGGCCTATTACCCAGATCAGAGCGGAAATCATGATCAGAAGTACGCAAGGATTTATGTGAATTTTTATTGATCTGTGATTATCAGAAAAGCAGATCCTTTGATCACTATTCCTAGAGATCTCTTTTGTGTGGTCAATAATTTTCTCCATCAAGAATTGCGAAGGAGCCAAGCGATTCGGATTCGCAAGGTAAAGAAGATCACAAAAGGATTGCTCTCTACAGAATCGGTATGCTGTGTCCAGGACCTTTCGCCGATATACGAGGCTTTTTTATATTCCCAGCTCTCGAACTGGACTCACCTGCTCTGATTGTTCATGAGGCCAAACAGCACCAATTTCACGATTACCGGTTTTTAAGATATCTGAATATCAGCGACGTGCAACGTGAGGGTACAGTTCAGAATAACGTAACCTGCTAGAGAAGCCGGTCTGCATATTTAAAAATATGTCGAACTCCGAGAGAAACGAAAAACAAATAATTTTTCTGCTTGTATTATAATGAAAAATATTTAAACTTAAACTTAGAAAGTGTTTGACTTACGGCGGAAGTTCATATATCTATCAAAAATATACTAAACCAAACAAACAATATTAAAGGACTGTGAAAACTGAGAGATCCCAACGACAGAATGTGCCAACAGTCTAGATGATTTGCATATTGAAGAACGCGGGGGACTTTCACACATCGGTATGCCGACTAGTTATTGGGTTTTATGTGAGAAGAACAGCCTGACAATGGGCGTGACAACATGACAAACTAGCTTTTCTGAGAAGAGTCCAAAATGCAATAATTCTTGGGTTGCATGTTACGTCATAGCCTCCATGTTGGAGTACCATAACAATAGAACTGTAATTCCTTTCTTATTTTGTGTACACGGCCACCATGCCCTCTGTCGTTTGAGTCTCTCGGGACTATGAGAAAACCATCAATTATGTGTCGTGGAAATTAAATCTTATAAGCTAGTTAGAACTGTTGATTAAAAACGGAAGAGAAGCTGATATACGCACATACACACATAACTTGCACTAATACATCCTTCTCCTGCTTTCGTTTTGTCATACTCAGCTTTGTGTCATGTACACCAATTTAAAGTAGTTCGATAACTACTATTATTTGTACAATTATTTATCTTTATCATTTTGAACTATCATTCAAATAACAAACAAAAGATTCTTTCATTTCTCGATGTACTTTAATAACCTACTATGATCTTTATATGGGTGAGCTCTCTTAGATGTGTCAACACATTTATTTATTTTCTTTTACTTTATTTTTGTTTAGTTTAGTTTACTCTACTTTACTCTACTTTATTCTCTTATGGCGAGCAACGTACATATTTCGAAGCGTAATTAAGATTTAATTTTTTTTCAAAATTAGTATTTCCACCTATGATTAATAACAACAAAAACTCATGACTAATCTTATGCCCTTCTTTTACAAACAGATTTTTCTACAAGAAGTTGGGGTCAAAAAATTTAATCTCAACAGGGTTATAATATGAATTCATACAACATTTTTAAAAGTTTTCATTATGTTAAACAGTATCATAAAAAATTAATCTGGTTAAAAAGAAGTGCAAAATGAATAAAATATTTGCGATATATGTAAGGGAAAAAAAAGAAAAAATAGTATATATCCAATTACCAATTGTAACCGATATTTTATGTGTCAGAATAAATTAATAAATCAGCCAGGAATCCTGTGATATACCTAATTAATTTTTGAGCTTCTTGAAATAATTTCGAACAGGAGAGTCTTGTTTGTCAAAAGTATGTCATTTTATATTTTAGTATTGAGTTTTTTGTTTAAATTATTTTGTTCTAGTTGAGGAATATTTTGATTGGTATGAAAACCAGTGTTATGTTGGTGTACTTTGCTATGATTCAAAAGTAACCAGCATTACATGACTCCTGTATAGTTACAAACTTTCTCTGATCTAGTCATTCCCTAACATTACAATGTCCTTCTAAAGTATTTACAGTTCCCATTGTATAGTTTCAACTGTTTAGTGCTAATTTAAGACGTTAAAATTTGATTTTGTGTCTAAAGATGGCTAAATCCGAATTCTTACAAACTCGAAATGTACGCTGCACCAAAGCGGTGACACTACAGTTAAAACTTTTGCAGTGAATTAAGGCTTTATTTCTGTATGTATTTGAAAATCTGCCTCAGCTAGTCCTCACGGTAATTATAAGACTTCAATACATGCATTGCCTCACTTAAATAATTAATACCATCTTTGGGTATAAATAGACAATATTTTTCTTGTTGTTATTGGTTTCTTCTCCTATTCCTATTTCGTTTTTTTCTATGGTAGCGTTCTCAATTGAAAACTCTGAAGCTAATTCAGCCCGTATCTCTGCATACTTAAAAGCGTGTATTTTCAATGCGATCATCTGACTGACAATTTGTTTCTACAGAAGCTCTTTCAAATCGTAGCTCTTGTAACTCAAGTCTCTCTGGCATTTGGGGGATAGCTGGACAAACTCTGTTAACGTTAGGAGCTCTCCTTCCGTTAGAACATATCTGTCTGAGCGACGATCGAAAAGCATCAACTCGAAGGACGTATATGATGGGATTTGCAAAAGAGTTGCTGTAGTGAAGAAATTTAAGCAACATAATCAGTACTAGAGGAACATTATAACACTCTCCCTTCGTGCAAGAGTATGATATTACAACGGAAAGGACAGTGTATGGTAGCCATGACATCCAGAACACAACAGTAACCATAAGTAGAGTCTTTACTAGTTTACTATCTCGTTGAACGATAGCTCTTCGTCTTAAGTTCCTTTCAGATCTTTTCTTCATTGCACATATCATGATGCATGCAACGAGTGTGATCAGCAACGGTAACCCCATTCCCCAGATCAGTACGTGGACACTCATGATAAAGAGGCCACTGAGGGTAACAACAAAACGAAGAAGGATCATAAATACGACTGCATACATCCATGTGAATACGATGCCGATCCCATAATGACTTCGTTTGAGAAGGCGGTGTTTCCACGGCCAGCCAATCGCATAAAGTCTCTCCAGAGATATGAGTGCAATAGAGGTTACCGAAGTTACGCCGGCTATGATGTCAAGTGATTGATAAAACCGTTGCAACAGAAGTCCAGGAGAGTTCAATAAGCTGATGTAGAGAGGCAAGGCAATGGACCCTACAACAAGATCTGTAACGGCGAGGTTTATTGGTAGATAATGGGTTGGCTTTCGTCTGAACTGTCGCCGTGTGAAGATGAAGATAGCAAAAGAGTTGCTGACTACTATTCCAAGAGACATCAAACTAAAAACTATGTCCCAAGCTAGCAAATCTTTAATAGTCATGATAGGCTTACACTTAAAGACATTTGGTTCTCGATGTAATAACTTTTTATATCATTGTCGGAATAGAAATAATTATCAGATTAAAGATTTGTTTTTTCCATATTTTTTTGTAATGGTTTCCGTGACCTGAAAATTATTTTCCAGTTTTAATTAAAATAGCGAATTGATTTCATTGTATACCAGTTAGAAGACGTTTTTTGCGCAAGTGGAAGTTACAAGCTAACAAACCCTCATTCATTTTTAATTTTGATCTACTTCTTTTGAAAAGGTTTCTTCTTCCACCTGTTTTGCTAGTTTAGTAGAAATATTTCTTGAATGCTGAAAAGGATTAGTGCTGCAGTTGATCAAGATTTCCAAACCATTTCAAGGTGAAAGAGAAAAAAACAAACGTCTATGGATACATAACTATTTCGAGCAAACAAAGTTGCACTTTATTTTGCTGTGGTGAATTTTCTAATTACAAATACTTGAATTAATTGTGCAGTTTGTATTGTTTCCTCCCCCGCATATGCTAATTGGTTCTGTAAACAAAAGGGGTAGCTCGGTGCTACTAGATGTTTATCTATTAATTTTGAAACCGAGCTTTTATTGACAAAAAAATAAGTAAATAAAAACAACTGGCTGCGAGCCACAAGAATGTCTGTGACAAATTAGAAGCTGTATGAAAATGATGGAGCTAAACTATGTGTGAGATTTACTTAATGTTTATTCATCTGTTGTGACTCTCAGCAGCCCAAATCTTGTTGCTCTGAATCACACTCCGTTTCGATTAAGCTGTATTAACTCAAACAATTTCTTTGATTCTTTACAGATAACTTTTGGAAACAACAAAATCCAATGCGAAACGCTTTACAAAGCCTTCCCAGTTTATGGTACTTTTGTTATAAAATATAGTGAAAACAATGAATTTGGTGGTCGATAGACAGATAGCAGTTTTCCAAGTGTTGTTGACATTTAGGGCCTTCAGATCTCTCTTGCAAACGAACTTTTAACGAAGTCCTTGTCTGCCTAGGGAGCGCTTTCTCTGCACTAGTTCTCCATAGAGGAGATTCCAGCGGATATTGCCGTCGTCCATTCGGACTACATGACCGAGCCATCGCATGCACTTCTATTTCAGTAGAGTGTACATGCTGTAAATTCCAGTTCTCTCCAGGACGCTGTCTTGTAAAACATTGTTCTGCTATGTGATGCCCAAGATGCATCGGAGGTAGTGCATGTGAGAGGCGTTGGGCTTTTGTTCATGTCGGGCGCGCAAGGTCCAGGACTCACTGCCGTTCAGAAGGATGCTCAAAACGCAAGACCTATGTACTTGGTATGCTCTATCAATTCTGCGGTTGGTCCATACTCTCTTTGTCAATTTGGGCATGGTGGTGTCTGCCTTACTAATACGCCTGGTTAACTCCCTTTTCAAAGGGGAGAAAGTCCGAGGTTGATGAACCCAGATAAAGGACGTCATGGACAACCTCCTAGTCATGCTGAGATATATTAATGTCGAGAGTAGAGTGCAAGTCCTTTCCCATGACTTGTTCTTTCTTTAGACTGAGTATGAGTTTGAAGTCTTGACAAACCTTATTGAAACGACGCATGAGCTGTTAAAGGTCTCCAGCTACGTAGGCCGTAGTTGCTGCGTCGTATGCAAAAACGAAACCCCCCAGGCATTTCAACTGAACTTTGGATTTTGCCCTGGGATTGGAGAGGTTGAAAAGCTTTTCCTGCGGAGAAAGATTTTTTCTGTACCAGATCCGAAGGCGTGCTTCAGCAGAGCAGCAAAGAAGGTACCAAACAAGCTGGGTGCGAGGACACAGCTCTGTTTCACTCCATTTAAGATGTCGAAGGCTTGTCTTGTTGTGCCGTTAAAGGCTACAATGCCCTTCATATTTTCATGGAAGGATCTAATGATGCTGATCCTAGGTGAACAATTGGTCTTGCAAGGGATCTTGAAAAGGCTGTGCGTGCTGACTGGGCAAAACGTCTTCGTGATATCTATGAAGGCTATGACGAGTGGCTTTCTTTATGAAGAAATTAAATGACTCCAGATAATAACCTAATATAGTTCAAGTCGTTGCTCATGCTATGTTGTATGTGATGTAGAGAAGTCAGAAAAGAAATATAGCTTTTAAAGAAATTGCTCCAGGTAATTGTCATTTACAGCCTTCCTTGTACATCATTTTCTTGTACACTATTTCACGTCTTCACGGAACATGCCTTCAATGTAAATTCAAAGTCATCAAACAAGTCTTTCCAGCACAACAACTTCTTTGCGAGCTCCATTATGTACGCTTTAGGAAAACGACGTTTCTGTGTAGCAAACAAAAATATATTTAATCGAAAAAAAGAAGAAAAAGAATAGATCCAAGTATGATAAAATGCTGAAGCTTCATCACATGACCATTTTAAGTGAGATCAAGAGTCAAACACATCAAATTTCTTCCGAAAGTTTCTCAGAAACGTCTTTTCTAAATTTACAGGCCACCAAGTGCACATGAATTCTAAGGAGTCTAAATGAAGAAAAGAAGAAAATATTTTGTCGCAGATTTGGGGAATAATTTCAGTAGTGGATTAATAAATGAAGAGTTCAGCGCAAGGAGGTAACAACCAGACTTGAACCAGTGATCACTTAAGTTTATTGGCTCCTTGGCTCCATAACTGTGTTGGTAACTCTCTAGTTATATCTTTAAACTTAAAACTTTTACACGCTAGCATTAAATGGAATGGAAAGAACAGCGAGAAAAGGATCCTTGACTTTTTTGTGTTTTAGGCCAATCAGATTTGGGAATTGTACTTTTAGTTGCATTGAATTACCATTGAGCCAGCAGTTAACCGTTTTAAGCGACATTTGAAATTATTTTTGAAAAGAAAGAATTCGACTGATGACGATATTTTTTATATTTTTACTATAAATTTTGTTATTAACATAGACCTTTTTACCAATTTATTATTACTTTTTTCTTGCCTTCAAATCTTTATTGTAAAACATTATTAATAATATGCTAACAACTTAAACGCCATTTAAGTTCACTATTGTTGTTATTACCATTTCTATAATACTATTAGTATTATTATTATCAATTATTAACGTAATATTATTGTCATCATTATTTTGCGTTGATGTTACATTTTGGGTCAGTTTTGAAGCTTAGCTTTTCAACATTTTACATATTAATAATCAACGCAATCAATAATCAAATTAGTTGAACACAGTAAAGTTGTTGTCAATAGTTAAATACATCAGTAAAAACAGATTATAATGATGTTATTTTTATTTTAGAACCATCAGCTCATCCGTTTTTACTGTTCTATTTCACCCTCAGGAAATAAACTTTTACTATTATTATCATTATCATTAACATTATCATTATCATCAGCAGCATCACCAGCGTTATCGTTATCGTTATCATTATTATTATGTTTATTATTGTTACTATTACCATTGTTGTTATTGTTATTGTTATTATTAATATTATTATTAATATTGTATTTATTATCATTTCTATCATCGTCATTACTGTCAATGTTACTCCTTTATAGTGCCGCAATGTTTTTACTTCTTACGAACGGTGAATGTCCATTTATGAAAAATAAATAATATGCCAGCGCCACAGAGGCAGGTAAACAGACGGCCAGCTGACTGGAATATCAAAAAAAGG
>JANSTQ010144950.1:0-12409 GCA_026167885.1 Bergia puertoricense
TAATAATACCAATAAGCTATTAAATCTTGTCACTTGATTCATTTGTACAGGTAACTAAAGGAAAAATTATGCATCCTAGTCAAGTGTTTTAGCTCCACTGTGTCTCTTGAAATTCAGTCTCTAAACAAGAGAAAACGTTTACATTACAACGTTTACGTTTGCTTTATGCACAACTTGCAAAACATGCCGTCCGATCCGGGCTTTGATCGCTTTTTCAATCAGGAGAAATCTTTCAGCCATGTTTTGTCAAATCTTGATTTTCGATGTTTTGATGTTCTCACATCTGTGTCTGAAGAAGGCGGGTGCACCAGTGGTGTTGGATCATTAGCATTTGCGGCCCTAACAGCAAAAAAAGTGCTAATCTTCTGCTGGCCAGCCGCCATCTTGATTTTTCTCAGACCGCGTGCATGCTTTCATCAACACGCCAGGATAGCCTTTGGAATTGCATTCTGGGAATAATTCAAGATGGCGTAGTACAAGCGATCGATCGGGCAAAGCAACCACAGAGTCCACAAACTAATGACAAATAATCACCATCAAATTTCAACATGCAGAAAAAAAAGGATTCAAAGGTAAAAATTTACAGGAAAAGTTTTAGTTTAAAGGAAAAGCTGATCTGTTTTCAGTAACGTTTTCCTGAAGTCAGGTGAGATTTGACCAGTGAATATTTGCAACCTCGCAAATTCTACCCCAAGCTGCAGGATTTTTAGCCAAGCGGCTTTCTATTTTTTTCAACTTAAGCCAAGCGGCCCGCTTGTCTTAAAGGCTCTGGGGAGAACACTGCTTTTGCAAAAAAAATTTAAAATAATACCACCCTCAAAATTTCACTATGGAGGACCAAATAACTGCCGAAAAATCAAAAACATAAATTTTTGTCTCAGCATTTTGAGTAAAATCCCCTTCTTGGAAAGTGAAAGATGTTTGAACAAAATTCATAAGTATTCTGTTGAAATTCAAGAACTTTTTAAGTACCTTGCACATCCTGTGAAAACCCCGATATAAAACATTTCTCGAAGAAACAGAGAGGAAGTAAGGATTACAGAAAAGATGAAGGGATTGTTGTAACATTGTTTTTTACTTTGAAAGATAGAAGTTAACTAATGTTCCAACTTTAGCTTCTCTTTTCTTTTCTTTTGCTCTCATCAAAAGAATGGGCAATGTTCTTGAGTGTCAACCACAAGTCCAAATCAACTTTGAGAAACATACTGCGAAATATTTCGTTAATCTTCCCTTGTCGTCTTTTTCCGCAAGGAAGAAACCACTAGGGGTCTTGATAAAGGATGTTATGTGGACAGGGCTAGATTGCTCCAACGTAAGACCTTACCTTCCCTGTCTGTTCACCGTAATCTGAACCCACCAATGCCGCTGTTACGATCACTTTAGGAAGAGAAAGAAACTACTAGGGGTCTTGATCAAGCTAGTTATGAGGACAGGGCTAAATTGCCCCTCCGTAAGACCTTACCTTCACTGCTCGTCCACAGTACTCTGAACCCACCAATGCCGCTGCTGCGGTGACGTTAGGGAGAAGGGAGAAACTACTGGAAGCCTTGATCAAGGAAGTTATGAGGAGAGGGCTAAATTGCCCCTCTGTATGGCCTTACCTTAACTGCTCGTCCATTGTAATCTGAACCCACCGATGCTGCTGTTACGATGACGTTAGGAACTGAACTTGTGTTTGTCTCACTGATGTGGATATAGGACAGAGGGACACCCAGACATTGGGCTGCGATCTGCAATAACCAATCATAATATATCGCGTGATTACATTACTCCTGTGATGGCTAAACTGGTTACCAATACAATACCGTATTTTGGAGGAGAGAGAGCCACCCAGACATTGGGCTGCGATCTGCAATAAGCAATCACAGTACATCGCGTGCCTCCTGTGATGCTCAGCCTTGTTACCTGTATAGTTCCGTATGACACTGAAAATTCTTCTGCTGAGTTGTGAACAAATGACTTAAGAGCCTCACCCATAATTAGATCTGGGAGCTCTTTAACTACAGAACCTGGCCTGCATCCACTCGTTAAGATTTACCTTACAGGAACTTTTTCAATGTACAAATTTTGAGACCGAACTAATCGATAAATGTTACAATGAAAATAGACAAAAATTGTTTAATAGGGAAATCCGCACCTTTTTACTAGCAGAACGACGTGACTGGTCTTTTTACAGACTGAAGGTTACAAATTATTACCAAAAACGTTCTGCTTGTTTTTAGTCAGTGCGAATCCCTTTTAAATCATTTTTATCACTTTGCAAGACTGCAACCACGGATTTTGTAAGGCTTCTTATACACGACTAACGCAAGTAAAATATATTCATAAATCATCTGGAAATCTACAGAATTAACATAATACTTACCTATTTTTGTAGCAGCAAAGACGTATGAACTTTAC
Source organism: Bergia puertoricense (assembly GCA_026167885.1). Classification (NCBI taxonomy): domain Eukaryota; kingdom Metazoa; phylum Cnidaria; class Anthozoa; order Zoantharia; family Parazoanthidae; genus Bergia; species Bergia puertoricense. Next base: position 2,401 of record JANSTQ010144950.1, read on the forward strand.
CTGATTCATTTTGGTATGAAGACCCTGTCCCATCTCTGTTCCTCCATGTGAGACAAGCACAGATCCGTTCTTGTAAATGTGCACCAAAGCAGCTCCCTGGTAAATTAATTAACCCATAGATGGTATCAGAAACTTTGATTAAGTCATGAAGTTCGAGAAACGCATTTTAAGGATGGGTTTGTATCCATGGAAATAGATTTTCCAAGTTTCTTTTTTCCGTACACAAATTTCTTTTCACTTTTTTTACAATCTTGCCTTGTTACAGGTTAAAGTTACCTGATTCAGAAAGCTTATAGCAAACCCCAAGTCGTGTTTGCAGGAACACAGAGCAATTCCACGCTTCCTATAACGGTTTTCCCTAAATTAAAAAAGAAATCAGAGTAATCTGAGAAGATAAGTAAGAACAAACCTAATTAACATTAATATTCAACAAAAAATGTACTTCTAGGAAAACATATAAAATAATATATCCGTCGGCATTTAGGAATTGATAAATCCGGTAAGTGTTGTTTATAAAATTTTGTACGAGAAACACTGTTTGTCTTTGTTGACTCCAAAAAAGTAAAATTTTCAGGAGAAATAAAAATGGCACACACTTCTTGCTTTAATAAAGGGAAAGTTATTCATACGGTGAACCTTAAAAATAAGAACTGGACTAACAAATTTTAAATTGACCCATGTTGACCCTACAAGGCTTGTGGGGAGGGGAGGGGGGATTATTTTGACCCCCTCCTCCTTCGATTTCTTTTAGCTTTTGCGCAGCACTTTTAATATATTCCCACAATCTTTCTAGTAGGCATTACTATTTAGTAAACACAAATTTCGACGTTTATTTAAAATTGAATTCATTATGGGTGGTACACTCAGCTAAAAACTAGTTTCAGGTGGTACTTCACAATGAAATACGATATCAATACAAAAGGCAAAACTTGGCTTGACAAAAACTTAGGTAAAAAGATCGTAAAAGTCTACACTATTTTTTAAGACTATAACACTAAGAACTGTTAGAAAATATGAACTAGGTTCGTGCTTGATGTTGCCCTATAAGATGGTCAATGTCAATATTTATTGAAATACGTGTATATATAACAAGCTATCGACTCATTGGCTGAAGACGTTACTTGTTAAAACTTTTAACACTTTTCTCTCGCTCTTCGTAGTCACTCATCTTAGTCAGCTCACTCCACAGACGCGGAAGAAAACAAGATGACAGCTTTTCTCCAGTTATTAGGGTGTCTCCATTTTGGTACAGGTTCATCTTCTGAACCTATGCAAAAAACAGCAAAATTGTAACAATGATTTCAACAAAAACTTCTACCAATACTGATCACCAATTCAGAAAAGGTAAGCATTTTTTGAAGTCAACAATCAACACTTAGCAACTATCATTCACGACTTATTTATTTATTTTCGCCCATCAAGTGTCAATATTGACCAGCAATTTTATCTTCTTTCTAATACCACAGTATCTATCAAAAAAGAGTATCAACCATCTACTGTATAAAAATAGAGCAGAATCAGGATTCTAAAGTACTGCGTACTTTCGGAAAAGAAAAACATTATACAAAAGAGCAGTCCCCCTTAAAAATATTTTGTAAGTTGTCCCTTATAGTTGAACAGGATATTATTGTTGATTGGAGAAGATTTTGACTCCATACGTGCTCCACAGGTCGTGGTCTAAATTACACAGACAATGCCAATTAACCGACTGCCAGAGAATCTTTAGAAACCAATTCATTATTATTTAGGAGTACCAAAGTATGTTTTGAAACTGGTATAAAATTCTTTCAACTTCTCATGGTGATTATACTTACCCGTTCCTGAGTGATGTTTAAGCTGATTGCTACATCAGACAAAATGCTTTCAATAAGCCAAGCCACCTGCAGGACAAAACGTGGCAAGTCTTAATCAACCATGCAAAGGGACAGTGTTCAAATTGATTACCTTTCAAAAACTAAACAAGGTGACAAATTATTGATGGAAGCATTAGCGGGAAATGGTCAGAACACTCCTAGGAGGATTAACCTTCTGGAAGGATCAAAACAAAGCTTTCCTGTACATGGTCTCCAGCATTGACGTCTTCAAATGAATTAATTGCACTCGTTTTCTTTTGCAGTCAACGTTGAAAGAATTGCCCTTTGGTAAAAGTAGTTTCCTTATTTAGCGCGCGAAGCAGTTGTTGACAGCAAAAAATTCTAGAATTTGGCGCATTTTCGAAAGTACTTGTAATCAGAAACAGCAAAACTTGTCCCTCCTACTCGAACGTATACATGACAAACAGTTGTCCCTCCTAGGAGGGTCACCCAAGCAAGCAGGTAGAAAGACCTCCCTAGGGTGTCTCTACTTCTCATGTAGACGAAATAGGAAACATAATGGAGAAGAGCGACCCTTCTACAAAGGTGTCAATCCTAGGAGGGTTATTCATCTACCATGTTAGCAGGGCCTAAGACTCACCTGTGGCCGGCCATATCCTCGGAAGGCCGTGTTAGAAGGAAGATTGGTTCGGCAAACACGTCCAGAAGCTCTTATGTTGTCAACACGATAACTACTGCATAGATTTATTAAGGCGGATTCCATAACCTTTAAAGTAAACAAGCGTTTACCTGTTGGCATTAATTACTATCGATAACCTTCGCTCTTAATCTGTTCTATAATTTTTATGGTTAGGGTTAGGGTTAGGACGTATCTAATTGGAGTCCATGTTAATTTAGTGGCATGTTGATCAGTTTAGCATTACTTCATTTTTATAAAAATTCTCGAAGCTCTCTTTATAAGAACAAATAGTTGTAAAACAACCAATCGAAACAACTTCAACATTCCAAACTTAATAGATTTAACACGTTTATTTCTCATTTAACAAAAATTATTAACTATAAAAAGTGTAACAGCGCAGTTATCGTATTTTGTCCAGTAACTTATTTCTTTATTCTGTGCCGTTCTGTTATGTTGGAAAACAAAGATCTGTCCGCTTTGTGAGAAGCGAAACTGTTTTATGTCTTATTGGCGTCAATCAGTTTCACAGGCGTTAGTTAATGGGACATTTTCTTACTGAAACGTTAATTTCCAATAAGGTGTACTCTTTAACTAACTGAATTTAGGTTAACCGTCGTATTTATGGGAACTCATACTTCTACGAATTTTTGAAAGGGGCCGATTCTTCTACCGTCTTTGTGTAATTCAGTGACATAACTCTTGAGACTTATGTTATTATGATTAAAATAATACGAGAAACAGTAAGTGCCTAGTAGACTAGCTGAAATTAATAAAACAACAACAACAAATGAATTAGAAAGTGAAAAGGTTTATTAGTCTAAAAGCTGAATCACTCCATAGTTATGAATTTGTTATAATTTTTATTTGTTTTGGTACTAAAATATTTAAATTTTGTGCTAGCTGCATAAACATTTTCTAACAACCGGAACAATTTAAACGTTAAAAATACTACAATCAATCTTACCGTCTGTGATAAATCAAGGTTGTATCCGCCATTGAAATACAGCTCCAGATCGAGTGCTCTTAAATGACCATCCACTGTAAACCCAACCTGAACAAATTTCAATGAAACACTCATCTAAAGATCATGTCAAATCATATAAAAAAAACTCACCCTGAAAGCGTATTGACAAAGCTGGTCAAAGAATGTTATGATGCATACATATTCAATGTTTGCTAAGCTACGGGCAAGTACAATGATATCCGGATATCTGAAAGAAGTTGAAGAGCGCCGTCTCGACGTTGACATCTGCATATTTTCCGGCTTACTATAAGTTTCCCATTGGGCACGAGGAAATAATGTGGTGGTTCTCAACAAATCTTCTTAATGGGATCCTGGGCTAGAAAACACTTTAGCTCTCAAATAAATCTTCAGTATTGCCTAAGTCCGTATTGATAGTTAAAAATCGATAATTTTTTTCACTGAGCTAACGCAAAGCGACTTAGTTTGCCTTTTTATTGAGTTTGAATTTCCCGCGTGACCCCATCTTGAAATATGACGTATTTCGGTTGCAGTGCCAGGTCCCTCTTATTTACTTTCACTGTATTCGATAAGAGAGGAGCCTGGTACTGCCGCCGTTTTACGTCACTATTTAGGATGGCGGCACACGGGGAATTCAAATACAAGGAAAGATCAAACTAATTACCGATTTTTATCTGTCAATTTGGACTAAGGCAATACTAAAGATTTATCAGAGAACAAAAGTGATTTTCAACCGAGGATCCCTTTAAAGTGGATAATAGTTATCAGGACCAAATTACCTTACAAAGTGACATTGAAGCTCTTGTTTACGAAATTAGGTATATGTTTTTTTCGTTATCTGTGTCTAGTTTCACAAATCAGCCCTCAGAAGTTTAGATTTTTGGTCGCGGAGACCGCCATCTTGAAACCTGAAATCATTAAGTAACGATACACACATTAATACTTGCTTGTTGGGCCAATGTGTTTTACAAACCTCGTAGCGTCTTCCAAGTTTAAAAAGATCTTCAAACAGTACTGATAGCTCTGAGTGTCAGGAATGTCAACGTCGTTCCTAGGATCAGAAATACGTCACAGAAATGTGACGTCGTTAAGTGTAATTTTCAAGATGGCGGTCTCCATGATGTAAAATGGCGGACGAGTGGCAATTTCCGAGGGTTAGTTTGTAAAACTGGACAAAGATAGCAGAAAATTATGTTGCAGTTCGTAAATATGATTTTTTAATGATTTAGTTTAAGGTAACGTGTTGCTGAGAGCCAAGGGTCCCTTTCAAATAACCAAATGACGAATGGAAAATGCCAAATGAACAAACATAACTTTCTCGACAGAGAGAACACGAAAAAGTTCTACTTGAACAATACAGCCACTAGCTTTGGGAATCTAAGGGTTGAAGTCAAACTGTTGAGCGGATACAATGTGAAAATCCTTAACCTCATGGTCTAATTGCTAAAAACAAAAAGGCCTGTTGGCTATAATCCATGGGTACAACATGATTCACTACTCACTACCTCTGTAATCAGCACAATAACGTACTCTCGAACCTTGTATTTTATTAGAACTGGGTGTCGTTTTCCTGTTCTTTGCATGTCTTCATCACGGTCCAGCATTGATCGAACTGGCCGACCAGTTCTATAACCCAGAGACAAAAATAGATTAGCAACTCGTTGCATTGGTAAGAAGTTTTAAATAGGGGGACTGGATCACAGCTGAACTTTTTAAAGAGCAGGTGGGAAATACGGAGGGAGGGGGGTATAGAGACCCTTGGTGTAATAAGACTTATGTTGTGCCGCAAATCAGAACTTTGTTTTATTCAGGATTCTTCCCTTAACCCTAATCTTTTCATGGTACAGTTAGGGTTAGGGAGAATTGGACCCGCAGTACAAGCATGTTGCACCCAAAAACAAGAAAAAAGCATCCTAACATCTAGCAAAGTAGCCTCTGATTTAAATAAAGGACTGCAAAACAAAGCTTGTTTTATTTATTAATATATTGGAGGAATTGAGCGTCCTTTCCACAGAAATTCTCACTTGCACACAACTGACAAACATTTTGTCGAGCAAAAAATACAAACTTCAAAGGGCTTTTCATGGACTTGGGCATTTTGTCACGTTTTTTAAGGACTTTAAGTATTTAAATTTTGAAAACTAAAATTTAAGGACTTTCGTGGTTTTTAAAGACCCGTACGAACCCTATTCATTGAAAGCTGCTGCGTTGGGAAACTAACTTCTTACATTCACCTTCATTACATTTATACGTCGTAGTGTGTACTGATCTACACAGTACAGGCCGCGTTAGAAATTTATATAGATGTCCGATGTTGCTTTTTTCCTCAAAAACATTCCACCTGTTCAGATATTTTAGAGGTATTCAGCTAAATAGACCCGTCAGGTAACTTAAGCTATGAGCAGCCATTGCTTTTATAAATTAACATACGAATGTTGACATAGTGCATATTATATAAAGAATGTGATTTTATATTTTCCGTTTCACTACATGTGATGCAGAAAATCAAAACAACCCATATCCGGATTTGGATATCACCAAAGGACTGTAAGCTTACTTGTATGCAGCGACAGCAACTGGTAGTGCCTCATAGACGCTTGTGTTCTCTTTTCCTCCAAAAGCGCCACCTTAATTAGAAATAACTGGTTACAAAAACGTATACTAATACTCTCACATTCGACGTAAAAAAACAGTAGCTTGCACTTGCAGAAATCTCAAACTGATCAATTGTTTAATTGCTAACAGTACAATTAGGAGAAATGATTAGCGCAATAGGCGGATTTCAACTGACGTAATGTTTACAAACAAACCTTTTCAAATTCAAACACCTTCGAGACATGAGACGAAGAAACCTCTGTCTCAAACAGCTAATCAAGAAATGGTAGACTCAATAACAATAACTGAAATTCGCCTATTAGTAAGTGCTATTTGCAACAACAACGGGCAGGAACAACAACAGAAACAACAACAACAACAATAACAATTACATTTAAATAATAATAATAATATGATGATGATGATGATGATGGACCGAGAGCTGGTTCAGTAGATGTCAGAACGAGAATTGGTCCAACAGACGTCAGACCGAGAATTGGTCCAACAGACGTCAGACAGAGAATTGGTCCAACAGACGTCAGACCGACTGGATAAGCTCCTATCTGACTGCACTCACTGCGCTCAGATTAACAGCAGCATTATAATTGTAGTTTTTACCTAACAATACTAACAACAATAACAATGATAATGATAATGAACATTAATAAGAATAACGAAAATGATAAGAATATAGATAATGACAATGATAACGAATGTGATAATGATACTGATAAATTGCTTGACAAATTATATCAGGTTTTTTAATAGCAATAATATTACCGGTAATCTGCTGGATAATCAAGGATAAGTTTCTTAATGAAGGAAAGGCGATCGAAGCGTAAGAAAAGTGCATGAGCTACATTCCATATCATATTTATTTAAAATGCCATAATGAATTAAAGTAGTAGTAACGAAGGCTTACCCATTCGTTTGACCCGCGAAACAACTCGGTTTGCCGGAATTCCAAGTGCATGCGCTACAGCAACCTGTGAATTTTTAAAATTTCTACTTAAAACATGTATCCTTTTCCCTTTCCCTCCCTTACATTTGTTTTCTATTTCTCTTTTCTCTTGTTCTATATAAATGACAACAATGACGGTGTTAATTACTCCATCCCTACTATACACTCTGTTTTGCAAGTTGCACTAGACTCTTAAGACTAGAAACGTCGTTCCCAGAAACGTGTGTTGTACTATTATGTAATCGAGCAGTTTTTTGCACGATTCGGGAAAATAGGGCGAGTTTGGTCGAGCCATGGTTTGTATTTTGGCGAGACCGAAGGTCGAGCTAAAATACCATGGCGAGACCAAACGAGTCAAATGACAATGACTAATGGCAATGTTGTACGCGCGTGCGATCGTCTTCCTTCATTATTTCACAGACGAGTCGTGAAAAACAAAAAATGCAAGCGCACGTCTTGTATTTCCCGCGCGCGACAACACCGTACGCTCGTCTGACAGGTCATATCAGGTTACTGTCCTGATTTCATTGCAAATCAAGACAGTGACTTGATTTCGTTGGTAAATCATGACAGTAACCTGGCCAGATCTGGCATGTGATTGGCTGAAATCATTTGCAGGGATGATAATAAAGCAAAGCAATCACCTGAATACCATCTGGGTGTTGTGATGAAGAGAAGACCTCGATTTCATCTTTTTCACCTTTTGGAACAGCAACACATGTCTGCGTTTCCATGTAAAAATGTTCCTGACGAAAAAACAAAGCATGTGAAACCGTGTGATGTGTAAAATGTAAAGTATTCAGCATAGCAAAGTGATGTATTTCATTTTAAACTACAAAGCATATCGTAAAAACTAAATAAAATCGCCAATGCCGCGCTACCAAACTTGTCTTAACTGATCAACACAAATTGAAACTGAATTTGCGCGTTCGACGATTTCCAACAAGAAAAGGTTTTAAAATTAGAGAAAGTTTTTGCTTTACGGAAAGCCTTTATATAAGAAAAACCAAAACAAGATAATGATAAAGTTGAGAATGAAGTGTTCATGAACAAAAGCATTGCTCCGATTACCTGACCTCCCATATAAATTTCCCTTTCAAGTATCTGTGATGATTCATGGAATCCTTTTGTCAGGTCACCATGCACTATTGTTCTTGGCTCACCCATAAAGGACTCGGCTGCGATCGCTTCCTGAAGTAAAGAATAACTCTCTCTCTTCGAATGTGGGTTCAAAGTACCAAATACATCAGTTTTAATAGTTCTTGTTTTAAGTTACAACGTTCTAACTGTATGGGAAGGACAAACACTTTTCCTGTTTGAAGGAAGAAAAACTAAACCGAGAACGATATTACTATACTTATTACTATGATATTACCACCAGTCCTCATTACTTGAACTGCTGTTCAGCTGTAAAAAGAACGAGAATACTAACAAAATTTAACTGTAAGAATGAAAGAGGAAAGAGAAGCTATATATCATGTAATTATCCAGACCGAAACGGTTTGTATACAAAATGACCAACTTTTACATCCTACCATTTCGAAAATCATAAAACGGCCTCAAACATTAGTGTTTCTCCAAAAGACCTAACCTCTAAGGGTCAACTACTTAAAAGCAGCAGAAAAGACTTAAAAGAGTTAATAATGGCACAAGAGAAGTGACCTTTCTTCAGTACCTCAATTGTTGTTATTACAGGCAAATCTTCGTAGCACACGTTTACAGTTCTTGCAGCCTCTTGAGCCAGAGTTTTGGTTTCGGCAACAACAACACCTATTCTTTGGCCAACATGAAAAACCTGCAAAAAGAATTAGCGGTTATGCAGACATCGATCAAATATCGAAATAACTTCGAGCAGTTAAAGTACATATTCCACTATAATATACAGCAGACGTTGTCCAATGGAGTGGCCTAAATAAACGGGCCAATGGGCGACCTTCAACTTAACTGACACGTAGAAATGTTTAAAGTGATTAAGTAGCCATTCTTCAAAACAGAGCAAGACAAAGGGCACTACATGATCTGAGAATGTAAAAAATCCCGCTTGCAATTCATTGGTATGAACCTGAACACAAAACGTATCAACTTCAGCTAATTATTCGTTTCTCTCCACGTCGCGAGACTAAACGTTGCCCAAGAAAAAGTGTTGTCTTCAATTTCTTATAAAAATGAACGTGACCAGGAACGGTAGTTTTGATCATTGATGGTACAGAAAATATATCGTCCTTAAAAATGGCTGGCTCATTCTAAACAAGGACGCAGCTGTCATTGCGGGCAAGTATGCACCAGTAAAGCAATTAGAGCATTAACTGAAGTGAGCATTAAATGTATTAATATTCTAATTCATACTTCAGTTGAAGCAAATATCTCCTCCTCTGGAAGATGAGTGAAGGTGTTGCTGCCTGGGACACATACAGCATCGATGAACGAGTGGACACCAGGAAGCTGCAGCGCGCTGCTAGCATCCACTGACCTTGAAAAAACGCACATCCAACAGTCAGTCCCAGGAAATACTGAAAGACTAGTGTTTTTCTGCGCTGGCGAGCAAGCTAGATATGTGGTTTGATCAACAAGGTTTTTTCGTCGAAAGGTTGCATGTAAAGCTAGCCTTCCGAGCGTTAGTCATTCATCAGAGCAACCTGTATCAGTTGATACACTGGGTTCATACCCGCAAGCAGGACAAAATTATATAAATGTAAACTCCATGTCTGATTTGTTCATGGCTTTCCTTGATCTTGTTTGATAAACTCCATCACATAAATTCCGGAAATGTCCTGAAAATGAATTTGTCTCAAACGATTTGATAAAACTCAGTAATTTTATTTGTTAACACATAGATCTGATTTCTATGACTTTCCATAACTAACATCGGGCAGAATCGATGGACACATCCGGGAATTTTGAACAGATATGCATACATTAGCACGCGGGTAGCCAAGGTGTCGAGGCAGAAATATAAAGGAAAGAGGGCAGATTTGGCC
>JANSTQ010144972.1:0-12409 GCA_026167885.1 Bergia puertoricense
TATATATGTATGTATGTATGTATGTATGTATATTAAATAAACACTGACTAACGGTTTTGTAAGATGCAATTGAAGCACTCGCACGTTGCCATAGACAAAAACCGCAATACATCAAAATGATTGAGAAGCTGAAGACTTTTTTGTGCTAGCAAACGGCAGCAATGTGCTGTGACTATGAGTGCGACCTACATACAATTCAGTGGCACGGGAATAACATAAAAATGTGGGTTTTAATTTTAAATCAAAATCTGTATTTTTAATTGATTTGCGGATTTGTAACTTTGGCTGGGGCTGGAGACGACTTGCTAGATCAATGGACTGCAACTTGATCTAGTTCTCAAACAAAATTTGAAATTTGGGATCACTTTTACACTCCTTTTGAAGCATTAGTATTGCATCGAATAGATGGTGCATCTTCTATATTCATGAGCTTTAATTTTAAGTTAATAATTCCATCTATTTTATGATCAACTATTCAATATTCAAATAGTAGCGAAGGCAAATGACAACAAATGACCTATTTTTGCCTTTCCTTTCAGCCTGTTCTTAAAATATGCAACTGATATTACAAATGCATTTTTGGAGAAACGTTATGACATAATATTTATCACAATGTTTGTTTTCTACACACATCACAGATGAACGGCAATTCTGGCTTGTCATTTAACTCCAGCACACAAGCAACGCCTACCAGTTCTGCGCAAATCGATCAAAATATCGTGATTCTAATTTCTGGCGGTGTAGCACTTGTCGCGGTCATTTTCATTATCATCATTATCATCAACCTGCGAAGGGCGGAGCGAAGGTACAACTTACTTGTTAACATTCTTAATGTCTGATGTTTACTTGTAAAAAGCACAAACCCGAGTATGCTAAACATCAGGGCTCAGGTTGTTCAAAAGCCGATTAGCACAAACCCAGGGTCAATCCATGTTTGTGTTTACTGTCTTACAGGCTTGTTTTTCTTTTGTTTATTTTACTTAATTCTAACCTATTATTGAAGTTGAAACAGTAACAGCATTGTAAAAGAGCGAATCATAGAATGCTCGTGAAAATAGTTTTATTCACAAGCATGCGTTTCTCATTTTGAATCGGTTTGTTTTTTTCGCTTAAGAAACGTAAGTTATTTTAAATGTAATAGTACAAGAGGGAAAGTGTTCTTGTCGCGACTGTTTTGTCATTGTTATTGTTGCCATAAATGCATGATTACAGTTTCCTTAGTTTTGTGATTGCTGCGGTAAAAAAACAAAAAACAAAACAAAACAAAAAACTATTGCATTATACATGAAGGATCTAGATTTAAGTCGTATAGAGCGAAAGTAATCTTAATAATGATTGTCTCTTTGGTTAAAAAAACCCCCAAATATTATTCATTCTCATCCGACATCCTGTTGAAAACATATCGTCTATTTCCATATTTCTTTCCCTATGATGATCCTCATTTTTTTTTTTATCAAGCCTGTTCATAAAACTATCCAAATTCATTACCTTATCACATTCAAACAACCCCTCAACCATCTCATATTGTGGAATTGTATTTTAATGCAAAATAAATATTTCCTTTCTGATCAAGGAACCAGAGACTAGCCGTTCCTACAATCGTTGTTCCAGAGTTTTCCAAAAGTAAGTGTGTTTAACAATTTAGTGAATATTATTGAGATATTATTTTTTCTTTAATCGTTGCTCAGACTGAATTTGTCCCAATAACCACACATTTACTCAACGTTTAACATTTATTTCAATAATATAGGAAGTAAAAAAATTAACAGTGATAGCTGTGATTACTTCTCATTCTATTTGTAAGAAAACAATAATAAGACGATGATATATGATGTATCAAGATTTGCGTAAAAAGATATTAATATTACCGATTATTACGACTACTACTATAAATTACTAAATATTAGGGTGAGTTATTTTATCTTATGTTTTAAAATATACTAGATCAGTTACGGTATTTGGTTAACTGGGGCGTTTTTCAGCGTTATTACTAGGATACTAAAACCTTGTATATTTGTTCTGTTGCTACAGTTGTAATTTGCTTAATTTACGGGTGAAGAGCCGCCTTACTTTTGGATACACTGTAAAGAAATCATTATCATTGTCATTACCATTACCATCACCATTATCATTATCATTATCATTATCATCGTCATTATCATTGTCATTGTCATTATCATTGTCATTGTCATTGTCATTGTCATTATCATTGTCATTGTCATTATCATTATCATTGTCATTGCCATTGTCATTATCATTGTCGTTGTCATTGTCATTATCATTGTCATTGTCATTGTCATTGTCATTATCATTATCATTGTCATTGTCATTGTCATTGTCATTATCATTGTCATTGTCATTGTCATTGTCATTGCCATTACCATTACCATCACCATCACCATCACTATTATCACTATTATCATTATTATTATGTGTAAATATTGTACCCGCCGTGAGGTACAAAACGAGAAGACAAAAATGACAAAACGAACATTTCTTAGTCGATACACAGACAATATTGGTTGTCTTATTCTTAGCTCCTCTATCGCACGTGGTTCTCGTTGAAGAAGCCATCGGAGCTTCAACTAATGGTGGATTAGCCGACGATGCGAGTATGATGACAGACCTGACCGCACACAGTGGCTCCAGTGGTTCCAGTGGGTACCTATCAGACGGGAATGGCATTAGGAAAGGTAACTAAAGAATCCAGAACAGAACAGAACAGAACAAAACAAAACAGAACAGAACATAAACATAACATAACTTAACATGAAACAATATTTAGAGAAAAGCAAAAGTATATAGCGAGAGAGTAAAACTTGTTTACCAAAATATTGAAGAAAACTATGTAAATTGAAGCTTAAATAAGTGAATTTAAAAAATTGTTTAAAATATTGAGTGAGTGACTCTCCGCTTTTCAGAAAATTAAAAGCCATTTTAAGGTGATGGCAGATAACAGATAACTGCGTTTAGCGAAAAGCATTTGCTAGAATAGTGATTGTTTAAAAAAGGGGAATGCTCATACTGTAACTTAAAAACTGCTAAACTTTTTTTTTATAATCCATTAAGATAATACTGGCTTATTCAGTCCCAAGTATCTCAGATCAAAACAATTTATTTTACAGCGGCAGCAACACCTCCTCCCACGAATTACGACGAGCTGGTAGAAGAAGTCTCGGAGATGGATCCCATCTACGAAAACATATGTGACAAGTGTAAGGAAATGAATCTTGGTAAGTTGAGGCTCACATAGTTCCGATAAGATTTCAGTTTCTGAGTGATATGTTCTGCTTTCCTTCTGACAAAAGTTTAATGTTGGGTATTAGATTAGGTTCTGAAGTAATGGATGTAGTCAAGCAGAGCGGAAAACGGTCCTCTTGCTTTTTTAGACTTTCATAGAACATCTACGATTCTACAAATAAAAACGTTGGCAGAACAGCTCCGTTTGGCTTTATTTTTTGGGTGTGATGATCTTTTGATCATCATTTTCCTCAGTTTCTCTTAACTGTTTTCTTGATTGTGTTTTATCAAACGTTTAAAGTTAGCTTCTTTGTCAACACCAACTGTTTCCAGAAAATAGAGAAACCGTCAGTAAATATTAATGTTCGTCACTGTTGATAAATAATACCGTTATAATACGCTGTTGACAATGTCTAACTGACGTCACGCAAACTCTTTTGATGACAAACACTTACTTTCTTATTACTGCTTTGGTTTCTAGTCAAAATATGCAACTAAAAATCTCAATAACCAAGCACAAGTAAACAAAAATGCCGACTTGCGTCTAAGACTGAAGTGTAGATGTTATGGACCAAAGGAATAAATATGTCTTTAAACTGTTGTACTTCAACGCCAGTCTAATCTGAGTTTCGACATTTTTAAGGAATAATTTCATACGTTTTCTGACATATGTTGTACCATTATAATTTGATTCTCAACGATGTATACTTCCACTCATATATCCTGTTTAATTTGGCAGTTGGTCCGTGCGAACATGTCGCACCTTGTGACCCTGATGAGGCACCAGTCTACGTAAACCTCGAAGAAGAAGAAAAAGAAGAAGGATCGGAAAGAGGTAAGAGAACAAACGCGTATTACGCTTGGAATAACAAGCGATTAGTGATCGCATGGTTGGGAGGGGGGTGGAAGTGTTAATGAGAAGTACATATACCCGAGGTCGAGGTGACTAGCGGTGGATATTTGCCGAGTTGCGAGGTGGCGAGGTAAATATCTATCGCTTGACACTGATACTGAGGGGGAATATAAATATTGCTTTAGTATAAACCCAACAAATGAATATCACTTTTAAAAATGATTTATTTCCAGTTATCTTAAGACAGCAAACAAAAAATAATCGCTACGTCTGATCAGACGTCCGCGGTTGCTCGCCTCAATTTTGCCGGTAGCTCGACGAAAAGCTATTCTTGGACGACATAATAATTTCTTTAAACTCATTATTTGCAGAAGATGGAGATAAGAAAAGCCCAGAGTCTCCAAAGAGCATCGGAGGCGAGGTAGAACTGGGTGCAAAGGAAGAAGAAACCAGTGTGGTCCACGAAACCCCAACATCCGCGTCTACTGTCTCGGAAAATCAGGACAAAGAACAAGATGTCACAACGAATTTGGCGACCAAGGATGATAGTCAAAATTCAAAAAGTAGGAGGAAAAAGAGGCACAGCTCGAAGAATAGTAAGAACAGTAAAAATAGTAAGAATAGCCGGAGACCGAAAAAGAAACTTGTCTCGACAAAAAGCCAAGGCAAGATGAAAAAACAAAATTCCACAGAAAAATCAGTTAACCAGAAAAAACAAAATCTAGTGGGAAACCTAGAGCAGGAACACGTTGATGAAGAAGATGTAGGCGGTGAACATGTTTACGATAATGTGGACGGTTCGACTGACTCGGATGACGATGATCACATCTACGAAAGTGTTTGTGAAAGTAGCGATGATGAAAGTGGGGGTGAATATTACAACATGATTGACTTGGATGTTACAATTACAAAGGGAAAAGACACCAACTCGTCTGAAATGATAGATTCTTATAGAAACAATCCTCCGCCTCTTCCACCACGTCCCAGCGACGATTCAACTCAGGAGGATTCATCAAAAGAATCTAAGGAGAACAACGATAACAAGGGGAAGCCAAGGAAACCGCAACGGAAATTAAGAAGACAAACAACAAAAGATGAGTCGACTGATTCAGAAGCAGAAGGGTGTCCACGACAATCGCCACGCATCGGTGATGCAGATGAAAAAGCTTCATCGTTGGGTACGGAGAAAGATATTCCATCGCCGCAAAAGGAAAACACAGTGTCAACTACAGATACATGTCATAGAGAAAAAGAGGTTAAACCTGCCCTTCCTGACAGCGTAAACAAGGAAAAACTAACACAACAAACAAATAATAAAGGAGAAGGCGTAGTTCAAAATGTCGAAAAGATCGACTCTTCTTCTAGTGTAAGTCCTAAAACTGAATGTAGCACTACATTATGAAATTTTTTGGCTTTATACTAGTATTCATTTTGTAAAGAAGAAAAAGGTGATGGTGCAAAGCACTTGCTAAAAGCGCATGAACAGCGAAGGATAATAAAGTTATAAGGAATATTTCAGGTGGGATAATATATTAAGGTAATTTATTTATAGAAGTTACAATAAGGTATGACAAGACCGCTTGTGAATACATGACATGTGTCTAAATTTTTAGGCTTTACTTTTTCGTTTACACGATTGTCTGACTCCATTACTGGAACTGGAGGTGGTCCGAAACAGTTTTTCATTTTTCACTGTCATTAAACTTTATGAAAGGTTCGCTCAAAGTGAAAGGTTATCTGCTATTTGTTGATAGCTGGTGTTACAAGAATCTTTCGGCTTACCAACCGATCATCTGAAAGGTTGTTTTACGTTTAACACCAGCGAATAATACCTGGCACAAATCAAGAACTTTTCGTAAATTTCAGTACCACAGCAAAAGGAAAAACAGGTGGTAGCAACCTTAAAAACATAAATAAAATGATAAATGATTTTAGAATTATAGGGAGAATTCAAGATAAAGTTATTACAGATTCGAAGAACTTCCATTTACAAAGTATACGTATATTAAGAAACTATACATTGAAACTGGTGTATATTAAACGTTCAACCGTTGATGCTCTGGTGGATAACTTTTATGTCTCTCAAATAAAAGCCAAATATTACTTATGTTCAAACATAGTAGCGATGCAGCGAGCAAATCTTCATTAGAACATAACTGGAAAATTTCCGCGCGCTTTATATATGGCGCTAGCGTGTTCATATATGACTAGATAGACGAGCGCTTGTGCGTTTTATCGCAACATGTGCATGTAAATCTAAGAAGATAGTTGGAACCAAGAAAGTAGTCTAGAAAAGATGTCAAAGCGGTAACTAAGGAAACTGAATGTGAAGACCAAGAAATGGACGAAGAGCTGTCGAACTTTGCAAAAACATGAACTACGAAATCAACTTGGTCAGTGAACAGCGCTTAGCAAAGAGTGATATTTTTTGGCTTACTGAATAAAAGGTTTTAAAATTAAAGATCCATGTATTACCTGTGCGACTGTCGAGTTAGGAATAC
The DNA here is from genome assembly GCA_026167885.1 of Bergia puertoricense. Taxonomy (NCBI): domain Eukaryota; kingdom Metazoa; phylum Cnidaria; class Anthozoa; order Zoantharia; family Parazoanthidae; genus Bergia; species Bergia puertoricense. The sequence goes on from JANSTQ010144972.1 coordinate 6,595, forward strand.
GCATAGAAAGTTGAAAGAGCACTCGACAGGCTAGTGAAGCATTCAGGTTCGCCTCGTGCTACTCTTACGCTTCTTTTGTGCTCTCGCTACTTCCCGCGTGCGTTTTTAGTTCGATAGACGCCTGCTTAGCAATGGCTATTTCTTAAAGTTACTGTTCTTTACTTTTAAAGAACCATTTTTTAAAAAAAATGCGTTGTTGTTTGTTTTTGCTTTGGTATGAACAACAAGTTATCACAATCCTTTCTTTGGCTTCCCTTACCTGATAAGCCTCATTATTCGATTGTATAAACAGAAACTACCTGTTGATCTTGTCTATTCTCGTTTATTCTGCTTCTCTTTTGGTATCCGGCCCGGGTGTGGAGGAGATTGGGGAGGGTTTAGGGTACGGAAAGAACGTTCCTGATATTCAAATAATAATCACTAAACTTCGCGAATTTACTTAAAATTTGTTGTAGAACGAAGCTTGTGTCCCTTGCCGTTGTTTTGTCTAGTTTGGCCTTTCTTATGTTTTTTTTTTCTATACATTTAAACAATTATCTTTACACAAAAACTAATTATTCTTCTTGAAATCGACTGTTTGAAATATTTTGGGCTGATTCATCACAGCACGATTTGTGTTTTACTCAATACCTTTTGTCACAAAAACAATAAGTCGTACAAACATTGGCATACCACGTCTTAATCGACTTCGTTTTAATTTATTTTTTTATACGCTGTTTGTATCCACAACGATATATCTAATTTAAACCTAATTTAAATCGTAGATGGCTGACAGCATGTATAACTTTTTCTTCCTTAGATATACTTAGCTTTCAACTGTAACAAACACTTTATTAACATCCCTGTCCGTGCAATGAAAAAAGTATATAAGTTGTTTCGTTTTGAAAATAACAGTTTTAGTCGCACACGGTTGTTGATCAAATCAAATTGGTATGATAACCTACGGATACGACTAATATTATGTAGCAAGCAACTCCACATAGATTACTGATATGGGTCGACATACTGAGCTGAGAGTCGAATCACGAACTTAGATTTCTAACTTCAGACTTTGTCTTAGTTTCCATGTCACCCACAGCAATACTACCTAAGTTAACCGTTGACTGGCTGTTGCCAAGTACCCATAAGTAAGAGCTCAGTTTCATCGTTCAACATTGATTGGTTAATAACCATCTAGTTCTGTAAGTACTTGTTGCAATCACACATATCACTAAGAGTTATCTCATCCTCACCCGGCACGTATATGGGATGAACGACAGGTATAGCAGCATATCATCTGCAAAGCAGCGAACATTTAGAAGGTGTCTTCCCACAATGTCGAACAGCTTACAGGAGTAAATTGTGAACAGGAGGGGACCAAGGCAGGATCCCTGTGAAACTCCTTGCTTCATTGAAAAGACTGACAAAAGTCACCTATCACAGCAACACGTTGTGATCGAATTAAACCGACCGAGCAGGATGTCGTGGCGTACCGTGCCATCGCTGCTGAGGTCCAGGAACACCAACAGGTTAACCTTTTGTGCTAGCTTCCTTGTTTATGGCTTTCAGCGCTTAAGCAATGCTGATTGTGAGCTGTGATGTTACTTGACCATGATGTGACGCATCAGTTGGACAGCCACTGCCCTTTCAGATAGTTTGAGCACATAAGGAAGATTGCTAACTGGGCGAAAGTTCTTATACGCGATGTTTAGACCACATTTTTTCAAGAACTTCCCTCCAGGCACTTGCAAATTGACCAGAACCAAAGGACATGTTGATCGTATTTGTGATAACTGGTAGCAAAGCATCAAGGACCTGATGAACCACCATGGTAGGCATAGGATCCAGGAGACATGCTTTTTTAGCCGCCTTTCCTATAATTCAGAGACCTGATCTTGAGTTAAAGACTTGAATCTGGTAAACTATGATCACATCTGCGCCAACATCGCTATCAGCGCGCACATCGTCATCAGCATCGACACCTGTCGAGGATCCAGGGCATCAAATGACTTACTGATGTAATCAATGTTCGGCATTGTTTCCAAAACTCTGCTCTTGGAACGACACAACTGATCGGTCGCACTATAACGATTTGGAGCTACGAAACAATTTTCTGTGGTCTGAGCTGTTCACGGCTATGAGATTCGTATAATACTCATAGCACGCGCAGTTCATGATGTGCAAGTCTTACCATTTCCTCTCAGCCTTCCTTCTCGCCCTTAAGCGCGCTTGATATCACTGTTGAACTAGGGAACGCGTTGGCTGCTGACCATTGTCTTCCTTTTGACTTAATGGTTAATGGTTACTTGTCCAGGAGAGATGATATCTTGAATTATTAGTAAATTTGTCGTTCATTATTACAAAAAGGCCGATAGTTTCTGAAAACTGTAGTTGATGATATATATTAGTAGTTATGGTGTTATTCTAAGTGTAAGAAAATATTTCAATTGGTTATTAAATCAGTTGTGTTTGAGAGGGGATTGTAGGGAGAATACAATGTTTAATCTGAGTTTTAATTTTCTCGTGAATTCATGTATTGATTGTTTTTGGTTGTAAAGAATCAATAATTGCCAAGACCTTTGTTGCTAGGATACACTGGCGCTGCATTTGCTGTTCACGTGTATGTGCCAAATAAGGAAGCCATGCGAGAATCAGTTCGTGGTAGTTGTTATACTGGTTTGTTCATAATGGCGATCTTACATTCTTTTACTATACAGTCAAACACACGGTTTTTCATGAATGCGCAGAGTTTAAAAAACATCATCATCACTGTTATATATACCACAAGGCTATGTTTGACAAGTACCACGTGTCAATTTGGATACAAAAGACTAAAGTAAAAAAGTGTTCATCGACCTTCAATTCCTTAAATCGCAAGAAGAATTATCATTCATTAGATGACAGAGAAAATTGTCTTCGTTTTGAATGGTGCATACCTGTCCAGGAGAGATGATACAGTTGATTCATAAGACGATGCCAGCTCGCAAATATTAGTGTATTCTCTTTGAGAGCTCTCCATATCAAGTCGAACTGCATTCAAAATATATGGATTTCACTTGGCGATAACAAATCTCCTTTACCATGTGGCTTCGCAGTATTGAGTGAACAGAAAACAGCAGCGTGATCCGAGAGTTAGCGGTCTGCTACGGGAACATTTAAGATGACAGAGTTATGTTCACACGTAATCAATAGATCAAGGGTGTGTCCACTAATGTGAGTTGGTACAGTAACATGCTGCTTTAGTCCCATGGAGGAGAGCACATCAGAACACTCGCACATCAGGGTAAATAGGAACATCCATATGAAACTTAAAATCGCGAAGTAGTAAAAGCGGCTACGAAGCTATATTAGTTGACTCCAGGTACAAACTAAATTCGTCAAAGAATGCATTGGGCGTTACTGGATGACCTTGAGAATATGGAGGGCGATAAATGATAACGGTTGTCTCTCTGAGTGATGCAAAACTAACTCTCCAGTCTGACGAAGATCTTTCCCCAGCATCAATCATTTTGAGTGTTATTTTAAGTAATAGTCCAGTACCATCGCTGCAACGACTCACTCGATTTTGCTGGAGAAAACCTATGAGTTTCAGATTTAATAATCTCAGGTTTTGCAGCAGTGTCCTTATATCGTAGCCACGCGTCAGTGATCGCAAAAATATCCATATCAGTACTGCGTATATACCGTAAACGCTCTTATTAGCCCCCCTTCTCCATTAAACGCCCCTCTCAAAGAAACGCCCCTGTAGAGCTTCAAATTTGCAATAAGCGCCCCCTCTTTATCAAGCGCCGCACCCCGTCGAGCCTTTTGCAGAGATCCCAGAGGAAAATAATATCCTAGAGGACATCGCCAAGCTTGCATTTGATTCAGATCGTGATCATGAGAATGACGATTAAGAACAATTAGAAGATGAATTGGTTTGAACTGCATCCGTTTACTTTGTGAAGCTCAGGAAAGACCCATTTGCACTCGAATTTCAGGTGAAGTTACAGTTTTTGAACATTGACTAATAACGTTTCAGAGACAGAATGTTTTGTACTACAATATATTATAGGGTTATTCAGGACTAAAGGACTAACGTATCAGTAAATACATTTGAGTGTAGATTTGATGTAAGATCGTGCATACAAACAGTATTGCTGTTCATTAAAGACCGGTATTTCAGAAATAAAATGTCATCAACTATTGCTCTCAACGAGTTTTCAATAAGCGTCCTCATTCTATTAAGCACCGCTTTCTATTAAGCGACCCCTCTAGAAGGCCAAGAAATAGATAAGCACCCAGGGCGCTTATTGGAGCGGTTACGGTAGTCCCGTAGATCAGCAGGTTTAAAATTGATAGCTTGAACATTAGCTAAAAATAAAGCCAGTAGAACTGAACGCTATTTTGTATTGATAACAATGACGTGCGTCCTACAACAATGCAGCTGGCGTTGGTAGAGCGAAGGGAATCAAAGTGAATATTTAAAGAGTCTTCAGAGGTTATATCCCCTCGGCAAAATAGAAGTATCCCTCGCTTGACTTGAATTCTGCCGAGAATACGAGGCCACACTAGAGAAGGCCCTTTTCATCAAGCGACCAGACGGTATCTACGTCCAGTAGGTCTTTCCCGCACTATTTCAGATCGAGTTGGAGCCTTCAAAACCGCAGAGCCATCAAAGTGGACAAACAACAAAAAATAAAGTCGATCTTGAATAATGGAGCGTTATCATAAGATCAGATCATAAAATTGCACTTTCAGGTGGAATTTATAAGTGCCAAGCGTATAAATAAACAAATATTCCTTGAACGCGTTGCATATGAGTTAATAGGCAGCCAACGAAGTGCATCGCATCGAGTTGGCTATAATTAGCTCATATCCAACGTCAAGCGTGAGTTATAAAAATAATATTTCATTAAACTCAGTGAAAGCACCATCATTATCGCCTCGAGAGGTATTAGGGAAAAATATTATCATGAAATTACACCTTCTATAAGAATAAAGAAAGCTCTTTCTCTGATCTGTTGATCACGGTCAAATATTAAAATATTTTCAGAATGAAATACCAACCAATTGAATTGACGCCAAAGCGGATTGCTGAACTCATCAGTGTTATTTTAAAAAATATATATTGATGGTATTTTATTTAGGATAATTTGGTTTTCTTCATATTTAAGAACCTTAACAACTGTTTTCCAATAGTCATGCATATTATAGCGATAGCCGTTCTTCATTTGTGATCTCAGGACATTATTTTCTAAATCTAATTGTGCTATATTTTTGTATATGTGCTCTCATTAAAGAAAAAAATTCAAATATTTTTTTTACTATTTTAGCCTGAAAATATATAAGTATTATGTGTTTCCTAATTAATTTTAAATAGAATTGTATAATAATATTATTTATTGCATTTGAACTTCAAAGTCGTGATGATTCACAAAACTATGTCAATATTTATAAACACTAGTACTTTTAATAACTTTTTTGCTTCAACAGAACAGGCCGCTAATGCTTCTATACTATATTAAAAGCAAAACTTCATTGTTTGTCGTTTATTACCAATTATCAGTAAACAATTCTTAACTTATCAGAATTATATATTTAATGCACCATAGATGACCGTTGACTTGGAGCTGACATCAATAAAATTTAAAATTAAACAATTTTAACTCATATTACACACCTAAATAGTCCAAGAACACTCCTGTGTTCATAACCGAATCACTAGTAACAAGTCTCCGCATAAACGGACATATAGTTTAAATTTGAAAGACCAAATGTTATTATTATTATTATTATTATTATTAGTAGTAGTAGTAGTAGTAGTAGTAGTAGTAGTAGTAGTAGTAGTAGTAGT
>JANSTQ010144994.1:0-12406 GCA_026167885.1 Bergia puertoricense
CACCCCAAGGTACTTCTGGGATGTGACGCCCTCTAAGGGTGTGCCGCTGAGTACATACGTGAATGGATACGATTGGCACTTCAGAGTGATAGACATCTTGTAACATTTGGATGGAGCAAAGTTCATTTGCCATGTAAAAGCCCATTTTTCCAAGTGGGACAGATCATGCTGTAGGATATGTTGATCAGCCGGCGTCTGTATGTGGCGGAAGAGTACGCTGTCATCTGCAAAGAGCTTTACGCTCGAAGATATGTGAGGGTTTGACAAAGCACGCTGTATCCCCCCCACCGTATGACCAAGGAGTCCCCCCCCCCCTCCCCCGGAGCTCAACTGAAGAACCTGTGGCCGCCCGTTATAAAGATCTACCAATCTGTCACGTTACTTTATAAGAAAACCGTATTTTTTTACATTTGCCTTGTTAGAGACGGACCATTTGATCTCGTGGGGGAGGGGGGAGTGGAAGAAATTGTAAAAAAAACTGTACGGTTGACTGTGGTGAAAAAAGAAATTGCATGCTGCAAAAGTGTAAAGAGGATTATGGGAAAACCGGAAATAAAAGTTTGGCTCGGAGGTTGACAGAGAAGAAAAATGCACAGGAATAATTCCTCCCCCCCCCCACCAACCAACCCCCACACACGAAATCAAATGGTCCGTCCCTTATCAGTAATAAAAAAGCAAAAGTACAACTTAAAGGATTCGAACAAACTGAGACCACAAATCAAACAGCATGGCAGAGTAAATCTCGGTGAAAATGTGAATGTGATATGTTGAAAAGTTTTCGAGAAATTAATGCCCAAAATACTCAAAATTTATATAGATGTATATAGTTGGGTGGCAACTATAGACCAATCTCTCGTAGCATTCATGTGGAACAAATGATTTTTTATTGCCCCGCAAGTCTCGCCACCATGATGAGGCTTGCCGGGAAATAACAAAGGATTTGTTCCACATGGCTGCTTCGTGTGCCACGCAAGCATACATTCTCTGTCAATCTTGAACTTTCCAAAGACTTGTTACTCAAAATATATGTAACATATCATGTTCAAGTTTGTAGCGAGTAGTGGCTGTGCTATTGACTTTCATTTTATGAACTTTGTTTACTTGAAACTATTATTATCTAATTGTATTATTATCTTATTTGCAATTGTTCATATCCTTAGGATATTTAGGTCATAGTAGATATTAACTATTTAGACATTTAAGATGAAGAGCCACTCGTGGATATGCTGAATATTATTATTATTATTATGAAGTTTGATTTATGCTAATTACCTAACTGAAATGTAAACAACTACGTCAGCAGAGATTCGCCTACTAGACTCAAGTTATTTTCCCCTTAGTTTGCAGAAGCTGTCTTGTCACATTCTTACAAGACAATGAGGAAAACGTGTGCCCCAAATGTTCGACAGTTATTCACGAAACAAATCCGTTTGAGCTGCTGAGGTAACGTAATATCGATTTTCTAGTCAATTTATGATCAGACATTCGAATTAACAGAAACCAGTTGTTGTGATTTATACCCCCAGTATTGCTTCTAATCTTTCTTTAAGCCCCATTTTTACACTATACTGGATTTTTGATACGGCACGGATGAAAGTGATAGCCATACCCGCACCAATCAGTTTATCTGTGCTCGGACTACTTATTTAGGTAGTCCGAGCACGGGTAAAATTGGCACGGGCGGGGCTCGATATTAACGCTGGCCCCATGGCCTCAGGGCACCATTTACCCCTTTGGGCCACTTTTGAAAATTGGTGACCCGATGGGGCCAGCAACTCTTTCATAAAAATCACTGTGAATTTTGTCAATGAGAAAATACCTGGCCAAATATTTGATGAACGAGATATAAAAACCCAGTCAACACTGGGGCCATAGTAACCCTTACAGCGTCAACTTGTGACATCCGTGAAATCAACAAGGATGAGACTGCGCAGACCGCTATTAAGTTTAACTGTCTTTTGCCGCAGTTACATTTTCACGTTGGGTCAGCGCACTTTCATGGTGGGCCAGTAAGTTTTGACTTTTACTGACCCGATGGGCCAGTAACCTAAAATGCTTAATGTTAAGCCCTGACGGGACCATTTTTATCCGTGCCGTGCCGATAATCAAGTGTAGTGTAACTGGGGCTTAAGACTGTAATAAAGTTTCTTTGGTTTCTTTCGTGAAAATCGCAATGCTTATACATGATTATTAGATTTTGTATCTTCCAATTCTTCTGATTGCGGAGAAGGAGACCGAGTTTAACCCCAGTCAGTTCTATTAACAACATCAGCTTTTTAAAAATTGCTTTTGGGGGTAAACAAAGGTGATACTCGTTCCACAAACGTGGATCAATTCAGTAAGTGTTCTACACTTGTAATTTACAACTGAAGATATTGCTGGTGCCCCTCCCCACCTCCCCCTCGAGCGGGCCACTAATCCATCGAAGGTTAGCCCCTTCATGAAGTTGGTACCCGTTGACTGAAGAAAGTCAAGTTAAGTGTCTTGTTAAGGGACACAGCACAGTTGTCATTTTAGCAGTAGTTCTGGCCTGGTAATTCAACCTTTCTAAGAAAAAGAAGGAAAATTAAAATCCACATAATTATGAAGAATTGACCAAACATTTTGATCTTGATAAGAGTTTCTTTTTTGTAAAGTTTTAGTCACCAAATGTGTTAACAACGGTATATGTCGTATTTTCTCTCTTTAGCCCACTGAGGGCTTGTTTTATTTCAAAGCTTCTGGACTGACAATGGCTTATTAGAGAGTGGGGCTAAATAGAGAAATACGTTACCAATTGGTGAATTGCTTTTTCTTTTATGCTTACGCGCAATGTCTCTTCACTTGTGCTTTGACACATGCTGGCTGTTGACTTTAAAATTTGTTATTCCCAAACAGGCTATGTTCAGCCTGTTATAATTTTTATGATTTTCCAAAGACAAACTATTCTCGAGCTTTTTAGGTCCCATTGGTGAACTTTGCGAGTTTTCAGTTGTTGGGAAAAAAGTAGCTGAGGTACAACGAGTTATAAAGGACAGTGACTTTGCTGGGCTCTTTGTGCCAGTGCATTTTTGACTTTACAGTTTTAGTCCTTGCTAAGTTTAGTTCAACAAGGCTCACAGTTATGTTAACTATCTCCTGTTTCAACATTTACAAAAGAAAGGAGAACGCAGAGTGGCGAGAAATTATGTAATGACAAATTTCGAATCCTGTGTTATCAGTTGTCCTTTTCGCAACAGCCAATAATATTTATTCCTATACTACAGGTCAGATCAAACATTGGAGGATATAATATTCAAGCTTGTTCCTGGACTACAAGAAAGTGAGTGAAATTTGGTTATGGAATTCGGGTGTTGCATTGCGCATGCGTCAGTGTCAGTTGTTGAAGAACGCGCAATAACTGGTTAAATCCTTATTGAATAAGGTATATGTAATAAGTATATACGAAGTCTCAAAATGTTTATTCTTATTGTCAGAAGTGGCAAAAATTATCTACACACCATGTTCGGTACGCATAACATGGAATTCTTAAATGGCTCTGTTTTTAGGATTCTTTACGATTTGACGTAGGCGATGACGTAACCAGCACTAAATGGCAAAGGACGAAACCATGTTGCGCTTCAACTCATCTCAACCCTTTTTGCTTAATTTCCGCTTACAGTGTGACGTCTCTTTCCTTTGTAAAGAAGTGGATGTTTCATAACATCGACTGAGATGCTCGTATTTATACTTGATTACAGCAAAGTCAACATTTGGGTGTTGTTTTGTTGACTGTTCTGTTTACACTCAACGAAAGTCACGTAACACCGTCTTTGACATAAGCTTATCGACCACAAAACGCCATCAGTAATTATTATCTCGGTGCATGGACACCAGTAAGTCAAAGCTGTACGAAGGACACCACATTGTGGTAACACTGTCTTTCACTAATTTTGTTCTCAGGTTTTGGACTTGGAACTGTAAAAGTATACAAAATTTTAGTCGAGAGAGACCTGAAATCACTTAACATTTCAGTCTGCTATTTAAATGTTTATCTGAAATTATCGCTTTACTAAGGCCTGCAGTTTCGCTCTGGACTCATAGTGCGTTATGCGTTTACATTTAAAAACACTTTATTCAAATTTCTGTTCATCTTGGTTTGAGTGCTCTTGATCCTTTGTTCCACAACTTTAATATTTAGATTTTGATGGAGGTTTTATCGTATAAACTGGGAGAACTTGGGAAAGAGCGTCACATACACAAACACACACAGACACACACACACACACATCATCATCATCATCATCATCATCATCATTATCATCATTATGCATTATCGTCTAGCAACAGAATGTTCAGGTTGCAGCTTAACTTCCCAGACCACAGACGGTGGTGTTCAAATTTACAAAAGTCTCCAAAACCTTCAGCCTCGACGAGGACAGCTAGGTCTGGCTGGCTTTGTAGCCACGATCTCTAAAAACATTTCTATTACGTCATTTTAACACCGGTATTTCCTTTTTTGATACAAGCGTGCTGTTGCCAGCTTTATTTATTTTTCGTGCATTTTATCACGGGCTCCCTTATGCATATTTAGACCGTATTTCCCACACCTAGTAGAGACTACTACTAGACAGTGAATCGTAATGCATGCGGTACAAGTTTACGGAATGTTATTCACTAAGATGACATCCAACTTGTTAATCTAAAGGCACACTTGAGGAAACGGCTGAGCTCTCGGCCTCGCGAAGCCATTTGCTCAGCTGTTTCCTCACGTGTTCAGTGAAATTCGTGTGAGGAACAGATATCAAACATGTCACATAATTTTCTCAAGGCACAATTCTTACACAAATTTGACCGCACATATCAGGAAACAGCTGGACAAGCTGCCTCGCGAGACTGAGAGCCAGTTAGTCGTTTCCGCCTTTACTGACCTGCTGCATGTCCTCATTTTCAAACGGTATTTTCCGCTATCCGGGTTCTCAGGTCATTCAAGGTCAAATGTGTTTTGAGGGCCGAGTCACATGTTCGTGTTAGTGACTTGCACGTGCTTATGACGATAGGGATATATCTGGTAATGATTATGATGATAATGTTTTTAATGATGATGATGCAATAATAGTGAAAGTAGCAGCTGGAACCGATACAGAATTTTGACTTAATATAATAATAATATTAACTAATAACTAATAATAATGTTCAGTGCAGTCTTTGCTTTTGTTGAGTCGTTAACCAAAAGACTGACTGATGTGAGGTACTTGTAATTAAAAACTATGTTTTCGTTTCAATATATTTATTGCGGAAAGTCCTTTTCGATTCTCGGTGAGTTCTCTTTTTGTTTTTTACAACTTTAACGATTACAATTTTGATTTTGGCGTCTGTTGGTGTGCTGTCAGAAGTTCCTCGCTTGATAAATAACATTGTTATTCGTTTAACGTAACTTCTGTTTGAAGATTAACTAACTTCGGTTACTTTACTAAATCAGGAACGGAAGGGATGTGGATCGGAAGGCTTTAGACCTCCAAAGGAATGGGATCGGAGGGCTTTAGACCCCCTAAGGGACGAGGATGGGAGGGCGTTAGACCCCCCTAAGGGATGGGAATGGGAGGGCTTTAGACCCCCTAAGGGATGGGGATCGGAGGGCTTTAGACCCCCTAAGGGGTGGGGATGGGAGGGCTTTAGACCCCCTAAGGGATGGCGATGGGAGGGCTTTAGACCCCCCTAAGGGATGGGAATAGCGGGGGGTTTAGACCCCCCTAATATTTTCGAAACTACGAAGAGTTACAGAGAAAATGTCTCTTCAATATCCCCACTATCGATCCACTGATCCCCACTCCCCTCCAGCTTCAAAGTAGCTGCGCGGTTCTTGTTCATAGTTGTTCTTAGGAATATCCTTAAACAGAAGCACAAGTACTAATCAATCTCGATTTAATATTATCCTCCAAACTGTAACTGTTTAATAAAGTGTACACGTTTTATGACAGTCTGTTCAGTGACAGTCTTGGAAGGGGAGTTTCACTTGCAGAAAGTAGTTTGTTGAGAGCAAATTTTCTGTAATGAAAGCAACTGAAGATGGACTGGACTTCAGGGACAGACAGGTATCGAGACGAAGGTTCTAAAGAGTTACAACATGGAAATAAAAACGTCACCAGCGTTATAAAAAAGCGGAATTTGTTTATCCTCAAATTCTCTATGAAACAAATTTGTTTTCCAGTCGACTGGTCATTCGTTACGCTGAGTGTTTTGTGATTTTACATGTTGAAATTTATAATTTTATATAAAATTATTAAACCTTTTAAACAGCTGTATAATTTTCAGTTCACCTCTTCGTGAGTAAAATGATTTTTGTTGCTTTCTGCCGAAAATGGAAATTAAATAAAAAAAGGAAGCTGTTTTCAGTTTTGTCAACCCAACCAGGTGATATCTAATTCCGTTCCAAAGTCTGCTGGAGTTTGTGTCGCAAACGCTGACTCCCAGTTGTTAAAGCTTCCTGTTTTTAAGAATCTTCAATGTCTCATCCTTTCTATGTGTCAAGTTTTCTTTTGCCATGTCTAACGTCACATCTAAATTACAACAAGAGCACACAATAGTGTGAACAATGATGCAAACATTAAGAACGTTTGAAGATGTTGTTTTCGTGCTGTTTATGGTAAAAACTAAAAGCTGTCACTGTATCAGCAACATTTTTAGATGACTATCAATTAACAGTCTACTGAGCTAAATATATCACTCCCTCGCATAAAACAAATCAACCAAATAGGAATCCCTTTAGCTTGCTTGTTAGGTTTGAAACACTGTTGTAATATTTTAATGTATGAACTAAACTGTTAAAATTCCAATTTAAAATTCTAATTTATACAAATGCTTTGATGTTTTGATGTTTTGCTTGAATGAATTTATTCAAAAATAATTTTGTTTTGCTTTCGAGGCCCGTTCTTTGGTTTCGAAAAACTTTGAACCCTTTAAGCCCTTCATAGAAGTTTTAGCAAAGATCTTCAGTTCTTTTTTTCCAGGAAAGAGTGAATGAGGGAATTGTGAAAGAGTATGACATCCGGAACAACGCTACAGAGTACAGTAATAGTACACGCACTTTCTAGACTGTTATTTAACTGGCACTCGGTGACCTCCGGTTGAGGATATGAAACTCCTATTATTTGTTTTCATTTCGAAAGTATAACCAGGAATTCTACCTATAAAACCAGTTTATACTAGTGCAGCTTCTAAACATCTCAATCGTATACTGAGTTCCGTACTAAACGAGTTTCCCTGAATCAGTTTCTTCAGTAAGAATAAAAGCTCTGATATTTAAATCCATTTTTAATCTTTCGTGTCAATACCCTGCACCTTAAACTGGGTACTTCAGATTTTTTAAAAGTTGTTACTTAATAATTAGATACTAAAAGTAAAGGCGATTCTAAGAATTGAAGTTGCTACAAATGCAGTTTCGTGGTTATATCACTGCTTTATATAATACCATAAGCTAACTTACTTTATTAGTTCATGCTGATATGCATTCTGAGAAAATCCAAGAACGGAGACTTATGCTTTCACTATCAAAATTGTGTCGCCAGAGTGTTTTTATCTGAATTCAAATATGTTCTTCTAGAACGTACTGCAAATAAAGTTTATTTCCTTGATTTTTCGTATGTCGCTTCATTTAAGCCAACTTTCAACGACAAGGATATTTTCTTTGCTTGAACAAGTTTTCTTTGTTTGATTCGGGAAAGTCCCTGTCGTATGCTATAAACTTCCCGTTTCTCAGTTACGTGGGTTGGCATAATCTATTTTTAATCACTGACGCGACGTATTCATGGCTTATAGCTTCCGCATTTCGCTTCACAAAGATTATTTATCATCGACATTCGATGTGTGCGCATGTAGTCACTAAAGCTCGAGAATCTGTAAACATCAGGAACGATTTAATCAATGTTGGCATTTTTAGTGTTGTAATTTCAAGACAAAATGACAGACGTACGATCGAAAGAGTTTGTCGTTGCACGGAACAAAGTTCAGCTTCTGGAGGAATTGGTTGAGAGAATACGCTTACTATTTTCCGTAAACGTGGTATTTCAACTCGTATCAAATGAAAATCAGTGGATTGGCCTTGACGGGGGAACAGAAGATGAGCAAGAAAGAGCCAAAGACTACATAACGTCGGTCTGTGAGGGAACGATAAACCGTGAAATATCTCTTCCATCAAACATTTACAACAAGCTTGTGAGAGAGGAAGAGCATTTGAAATTGGAAAGAGACTCTTGTGCTATTATCGAGTTCCGGTCCAACGAATTCAAAGTTGCTATTCGTGGCAGTGAAATGGCAGTTACTTTAGCCTCTTCTAAAATTGACGAAGAAATTTGTCAACAGCAATCAAATGAAATTAGCTCTCCATTTTCAAGGGAGAAAACAGAGGCTACCGAAAGAAACGATAGCGACGACTTTAAAACGGAGAATCTAGAAACCGGAGTTCACGAAATCTCGTCATTACCAGCTATGGAGAAGACAAATATCAGTGACGAAACCGTTGGAGTAAAACTTGACCCGTCTTTAAAAGAATTCGCTAAGAAACTTGACTATACGGAGGAGGAAATAGATCGCGTAGTGAGGAAATTTGGACCGAAAGTTACCCAAGATAAATTGCTACACGAGCTGATTCGCTCTTCCACTGGTAAAAAGATTGGTCGGACTGCAGAATTGGACACAACACAACTTCAAGCTGGTCGACATTTGCCCGTTGTTGTTGCGCGTGGAGCCGCGAGTTCTTCAAGAGTGAAAAGCGATCTCATCAAGCTGGAGCCACAGAACCTTCCAAACCTTAGTGATGATCTGTACGACCCTACCCCCCTTGGCAGGGAGATGGAAGACGACTCCGATCCGCTGAGACATATCGTTATAGACGGGAGTAATGTAGCTATGCAACACGGTGGTCAGGAATACTTCTCCTGCAAGGGAATACAACTCTGCGTGGAGTATTTCAAGCGAAGAGGACACAAAGCCATAACTGTATTTGTGCCCCTCTGGCGAAAGGAAACACCACGGCCCGAATACCCAATGGCGGACCAGGGGATTCTACTCTCCCTTGAACGGGAAAAATTTCTGACATGGACGCCGTCCCGCCGCGTTACAAACGGGCGGCGGATTACCTGTTATGATGATCGTTTTATCCTGGACTTAGCTCACCAAAAACACGGCATTGTCGTCTCCAACGATAACTACAGAGACTTGCTGAAGGAGAACGCGAAGTGGAAAGGTGTGATTGAACAACGTCTTCTGATGTATTCGTTTGTCGGCGACATTTTTATGGTCCCCGATGATCCACTTGGCCGACACGGGCCGTCACTGGACGATTTCCTGCGCAAGGGCACTCTAACACACCCCAAAATTTGCCCTTTTCTCAAGAACTGTACGTTTGGTCTCAAGTGCCGGTATTATCACCCTGAAAGAGACCCAAAGCGAAACACCCGGCAAACTACGAGCAGAGACACTTCGAAAAAAGAAAATGAGCCCGAACTTAATGCTCGTGAACTGATCGCCCCGGAGAACTTGAGATGCAGGTCTGGCACAGATTATGTTCCAACATCGAGAACAATCTTAGTCGCGGATAGCTCGGCGCCAACGTTTCAAAGTCAAATCACAAGAGGGCAACAAAGTGATATTGTCAGTCGTGGCCCACCTAGCAGGGTAATACCGCAGAGTAACCAACTTTCCCCGGACGAATATCTTGAGCTTTATCCCGAGGGCCCACATCAACAATACAGACAAACTCTTCCTGGTTACAGAGATAACTTTGTGCCAGTAAACAGTAACACTGCACCGCACTACTATGGCGGATATGAACAGCCTCATCTGGGCCAGAATGGCCTTTATTACCCTGGAAGTTACCCAAATATTCCTTATTACCCTCCGCCTCCTCAGCAATGGAGCGGTTATTATATGTGCCCGCCCCGGGTGTATCCCAACCTGTATACGCCATGCGGTGTGGAGAAAACTGATTCGGCCAGTGAAACAACTATGTTCAACGGACTGAAAGAAGTATTTCCTAACAAAGAACATGAGCAAATCATCTGCGATGTGATGAAAAACAATCCCGGAAAATGTATCGTAACTTTAATTGAAATTTTATTATCTAAAACCAGTTAAGAATGTAACTTTTCTTTAAGGAAAAAAAGACTTTATAGTTATAATCATTTGAATGTGTTTTTATAAAACACTAATGTTGTTTTGGTACAAAACCAGTTTTGCCCAAGCTAGGTTATTACTTTTCAAAATAATCTCATTTCTCAGCTGCGATTATGCAGTGATCACGTTTCCATAGTCTCGTTATCATTTCTAAAAATCAAACGTTATATTGTTTTTATAAAGCAATGTTGTATCAGCTGATTTGGTTTGAAATGAGGCTATGTAGTTTTCAAAACAAGCTTAACTTTCTCAGTTGTGATTGTGCATTTTTAGCATTTGCGTCAGCTCAGCGCCAGCAGTTTAAGTTTGAAGTTTTTATTTGCCTATCTGAAGTGTGTTTTGGTGTCGTAGAAAATTTTCATGCGCGTGAGTTAGTTAGATAATGGGGATAATTCAATGTCGGTCCCCATAAATATGCAAAAGAACCGTTCAGTCAGTTTGCATTCAATGTTCGAAATTTGGCTTTTTGTGTGTAGACCACAAAATCAGTCACATATATAGAAAAGTGCTTCGTAACTGCCTTTGTTTGTAAATTATTGAAAACCGCGAAAAGGTTGTTTTGAATCATTGTAAAAATATAAATTCTTTTTTTCGCTCCTCATGCATACGTAACTATATCCGTGTACCTTAAAACTTCCTGTTATTCAGATATTGATGAATAAAACCAGTTGAAGTAATATCGTTGAAACATGTGTTGTGGTTAACTCGGGTCGTTTGTTTGTAGTACCTGTTTGCTATTCGGTTACTGGGACCAGTATTTGTTGACGCAATGTAATTTAACAGAGAAAAAACCCTAACGGAATGAATTCCTGTTGTTGTTGTTGGGCTGTGACGTTTTAACTCAAAGATTAGAGAGGAAAATATCTTAATATTTCTTGCTGGTGTCCGTGAGCATGAGTGTGAGTTTGAGTAAGAGTGTGAATAAGACTGTAGCGCGAGTGAGTGCAAATATAAGTGTCAGTCAGTGTTCGAGTGTAACGTGAGTTGATAGTGGTTGTGCCAGTGCCAAGTAGTGTCAGAGTTAAAGCGGACTAGTCCCATTGTTATTGTTATTTTCAGTATCAGTATCAGTACCAATGCCAGTGTCGATGTCAGTGATAGTGCCAGTAACACACAGTGTCAGCGTTATGTTACTGATCAGTGGTGCTGGTGTCAGTACTAGTCCCAGTGCCATTGCCATTGTTATTGCCAGTACTACCAATGTCAGTGTCAGTACTAGTGACAGTCCCAGTGTTCTTTCATTGTTAATGCCGGTATCAGTACTAGTGACAGTCCCAGTGTTCTTATTATTGTCAATACCGGTGTCGGTACTAGTTGCAGTCCCAATGTTCTTGCCATTGTCAGTGTCAGTGTCAGTGCTAGTGATAGTCCCAGTGTCAGTGTCGGTGTCGGTGTCAGTGCTAGTGATAGTCCCAGTGTCAGTGTCAGTGTCAGTGATAGTGATAGTGCCATTATCAGTGCTGGTGTCAGTGCTAGTGATAGTGCCAGTGTCAGTGTCGGTGTCGGTGTCGGTGTCGGTGTCGGTGTCAGTGGTAGTGACAGTGTCAGTGTCATTATCAGTGCCGGTGTTGGTGTCAGTGCTAGTGAAAGTCCCACTGTCATTGTCTCTGTGCCAGTGTCAGTGCTAGTGCCATTTCCTTTGGAAGTTCCAGTGTCGTTGTCATTGTCGGTGCTTGTGTCGGTGTCAGTGCTGGTGACAGTCCCAGTGTCATTGTCAGTGCCGTTGTCAGTGTCACTGCCATTGTCAGTGCTAGCTGCCATTTGCAACGGAAGTTCCAGTGTAACTAAACCCGAACAAGTGTCAGTGTCGATATCATGGCCAGTGTGAGTACCAGTGCCATTGCCACTGCAAGTTCCAGTGCCATTGCCAGTGTCGGTTTCAGTGCAAAGTGTCAGTGATTGCCATTGTAATTGTGATTGTGATTGTACTAGTGTCAGTGATTGTGATTGTAATTGTGATTCTATTAGTGTCAGTAATTGTGACTGTACTAGTGTCAGTGATTGTGATTGCAATTGTGATTCTATTAGTGTCGGTAATTGTGACTGTACTAGTGTCAGTGATTGTGATTGTAATTGTGATTCTATTAGTGTCAGTAATTGTGACTGTACTAGTGTCAGCAATTGTGATTCTAGTAGTGTCAGTAATTGTGACTGTACTAGTGTCAGTGATTGTGATTGTAATTGTGATTCTACTAGTGTCAGTAATTGTGACTGTACTAGTGTCAGTGATTGTGACTGTACTAGTGTCAGTGATTGTGACTGTACTAGTGTCAGT
>JANSTQ010145005.1:0-22963 GCA_026167885.1 Bergia puertoricense
AACAAGCCGAAAAGGTCCGCCTGAAAAGAACTAATTCGGTAAACTAAACATGTGATCGTGTGATAAAAACAGATAAGAAGTGCCTTTTTCTTCTTTTTGACCACTCCATATTTTCTTTTTTCCCATGAAAGCGCGAGTCTTCTGTTGTAAGATTTTAGTTTCTGAAATGGTTATAAACGCGTATAAAACTTCAAAGATATGTAGAAATGTAGTATGTATATATAAAAAATACATAAAAAATAACTGCAAATAGGAACGTCGAACTTAGTGATCAATATCAAACAGACGCAAAAAGGTAAAGGTGGATATTCTAGAACAGAGTAGAACGACTATAGAAGAAGATCAACCTGAAAGCTAGTTTTTTTTTTCTTTTTCTTTTTAACTGTATTTTCTGGTTGGCGAGTAAGTAAAATATGTGGTTTGATCAAGATCAGTTGGTATGGTTTGTTTCATCGCAGTGACATTGGGTCTAAAGCCTGTGGAGGGGAATATGTTCGTTGTAATATGTCCGAGAAAGATCGTAGAGATTGAAAACTTTGTCTGTTTCTTAAAAAATATGACCAAAAAAAGTGTGTGTGGGGGAGGGGGGGGAGGGGGGTTGGAGGGGGCTGGGGGCTTGCTCCTACGCAAACAGTTGCGTCAGACAAATATCTATAAACCAGGAATATATTAGTAAGAGATTCTTGATGCTTTTCGCACACATCTTGAAGAGAAGCCATCACCTTGTCGCACTTCTTGAGAACTTCTCTTTTCTTAGTCGTGGACCCCAGATCTGGGCTGTTCTTTGTGTCCTCGATTGAAGAGCAGCTTGATGATGGCGAACATGTTGGCGTCGAGGAACAGCACGGAGACACCTGCTCTGGTTCAGAACAAGATGACACTGAGTCACTCCAAGTAGTTCTTTTCGGACTTTGGGCAGTCAGCTCTCAATCTGGAGTGTACTGTGCGGGACATTCACATTGGTCCTGGAGCGCTTTCCCGCCAGAAGCGAAGCACTTCTCATCATGGGGCTCGAAGACGTCCAATTCGATTGCGTTTAGCACAATAGCAGGTTTACAACCTGCTTGAATTTAGGCGAAGAAAGAAGTCCATCTTTTGGGATTTCTTTTTGCCGAAGAAGACCGGCAATTAAACCGAACGTAGAAACTACGTGTACGGTAGTCGGTGTCCTGACAAACAATGGTAGATTCGATGATTTGGCGGGCAGAAGTTCCCGCCCTGGCAAGGTTTGCACTTCAGCGGGAAATCTCTTAAAAATTTCGCTTTTAGCAAGATGCATCGGTCGAGCTCCACAGATGTCTTTAGTAAGGACATACCAGTGCTTTTGAGGGTCCAAAGATGTAATGGTAACTCTCGAAAGCTCAAGCGTAGGCAAGGATCCATTCGTACATCCGATTGCCTCCATGACCCCGCTTCGAATGGCTCACAAATAAAATACATTACGCTATTCGGATTTGAAAGCGCCGCCAAAGTAGAATATTATCTATTTAGTTGGAATTTAACTTTTTATACATAAAACAGATCCCATGAGCGCTCTGAACCGGATATGATGTTGGTATACAATTACACGTACCTGTACTGTACCGCCACAACAAACATAACGACGAAGGAACAAAATGCGTTCGCGATGAACTTCAGCGTGATCGATTCTGGAAACTACCCAACGAAAAAGCGCAATAAAGCACAAAATTTGATCAAAGCAAAAAAAGTTGTCAACTCGTGGATATGCGTACATGGTAAAAGTCGTAAAATTCTACCGTGTTTCTATTCGATCCAGCATTACTTTTGGGTAGTCTGACGAGTAAAATAAGTCACTAAAGAGCGTTTCACATTATTTCTTGACCTCCCGAATTGTGGCCATGGTCTTGAGGAGTAAATAAACTGTGATCTGCGTTTTCCACCATGATGTCAATGCCAGACAATTTCTCGCTATTTTTTGAGCTTTCGGCTGCAGAACAATGCAGCTTTTTGCCTGCAACAACATCGCCGAACATGCGAAACTTTCTAACTTGTGTTTTCATTGGCTCTAATAGTACCCTCCTTACCATTGGTTGAAATCGAGTTACGGCGAAAATACTTCGGTCTATCCGCTTCGCTTTCCGGGGTTTTCCTCTTTTAAAACTTTTATTATTTCATCTGATATTTGACGGTGTTTGTTCCTTTGTTCGTTAATCCTCTCAGCGAATGCCAAAAAATAAGATTTGTAGTTGGCCGTTTAAAACGGTTTTTCACCTTCAGATTTAATCAAAAATCAGCGAATAGTCGGTGTTATAACTCAGTCCTTTTAAAACTTTTCAAAAATTAAAGTGGGTACCTTCACGATTGATAATGTGTCCCGCGCGAAATATGCGTGGCTTGTTTATTTTGCTACAAGCGAAAATCAATTAAGATAATAATTTTAATGGCACCTTCCTCTCTGGTGATAATTGATACACCTCATCTTGCATTGACAGATCTCGGCATTATTTAACACCTCCTGCTGAAAATTTTTTTCTTGCACGAAGCTCCTCATGCTGTATCATACGCGCGAATAAACCTCTTTGTGTGTAAAGTTATTTTTAGAAACCAACGGGAACTGACGTGGCGCGGTTTTGACGATCACACTACGGCACGTGTGTGGCTGTTTGAAAGGTCTGCGGGACGAGTATCCAAAAGTAGCTTCACACGCAAACAGATTCATTCACATTTACAGTACTGGCACTGCTGAGAGATCTACACTCCTACTATTATACTCCTGCTATAAACTATACACTTGTGGCCTTCGTATATAAGTTCCTTCGGCCCTGAAAGCAAGCTCACTCGCCAAACATAATCAGCTCACGAAAAAGTGATACCACGATATTATGACGGCAGAGCTCAATGTGTTGGAACCAAACTACGTTTTACTGACAATAATGTTCAAAGTTTAACTCAAAATTCATTTATGTAAAGATGGTAGAAAGCTTGAACGTTAACACGTTTAACGAAAAAAGTTATTTTTTCCTTAAGAGGAAAGAAAACAATAACCACTGAATGCGTATTTTCACCAATCGAAAACGAGTTGTAACCTTTTGTATATATACGAATATATATCTCTGTCCACTGAACGCCCGTCTATAAACAAAAATTAAACACCCTCCCATTCGTTTGGAAAATAAATGCAATGTGTTCGGCGTACTGAATTATGTTGTGGTATTATTAACGATAGTTCTGAAAATGACTATCAAAAATCATAGCCCACTTCCGAATTACCTTTCAATTCAAGTGAACAATAACTTGAAGTCGAGGGCAGGTGCTAAGAAATAAAGCAAATGTATGGAAACTTGGCACCTGACCTCGACATAATGTTATTGTTTTGCAGGAACTGAAGTGTAATTCGGAATTGGCCCATTCAACCAATCGCGAGAACTTCTTCACGTTTTCTGCCTGTTGCTCAGAGCAGCTCAAAGTCAACATTACCCAAGCGCTCGATCTGGTGCTGTTGGTACGCTTGGGTATACGGAAATTACACATAAAGGTTGACACGGACGTTCGAAGTGCATATTAAAACTGTACAGACAACTATAATGTCCCTGAAATAAAAGGCAAATCAGTAACTGATCATCAGTAGGATACCTAAAATGTGTGCAATTCTACAACTGGTTTCGGCTCCATTAAATCCTAGACAAATTGCAGACTATTTTAGGAGGAGCCACCCACTAAGTGAGCACCCCCATTACCTATTCATTGCTATAAAGACAAGAGAACGTCAAACATCTTAAAAGTCTTTAATCCAATTGTTTTAAACGTCGGTGTTTACAGTCTTCTTGCATTTAAATAATAACTAAGTATTTATTCTGCGCCAATTTTCTTTTCCCACTGGAAACCGCAATATGTTTTGCTTGAGTAATTGAGTGGGACAGAGCACTACAGCATTTCCGTCGCTTGGAAAATGTCGTTTTTCCGACTAGCATGTCCTTTACTTCTCAATCCAATCAAGGTTATGAAGTCACTTACACTTTTAAAAGCTTCCTAATCTTAAAACTTATATCTAAGTAAATTTTAATGTTAAAACGGAGATAAGATGAGCTCCATGCTCAAATTACGACTACATTTTCGTGGAATTTCCTCTCACGGCTTGACGCGCACTCGTCTAGCCTCTGTGAAAGAAAACAAAAGCATTTGTTTTAGGCTCTGAATAAAAGTATCTAAAAATAATAGGCAATAATAATAATAATAATAATAACAATATTAATATATTAATAATAATTATAATAGCAAATTCTCTGAACGCATTATGCAAGCCCCAATGCCTTTGTTGCTGTTGTGACTTCAAATCGAGAACTTCGCTGCATGTTGTAACACATTTCTGAGTCTTCGGAGTCACATTTATTCTCTGAATCGGACGATGTGTTAGACATTGTCAATTTAAAAAGCAAGGTTATAAATAACCTGAGAAAGAAATGCAGTTGCGAAGCGATCGTTCTCGATTTGACGTCACAGCACCTCACTCTCCCCACGCTCCATTCACGCGGTCGTGGGCCGTTTTTAACTCGAATTCAAACGGACATAAAAATTCGACAATTTAACCAAATCAAAAAACATTTGCACCAAAATACTCCAAAAAATACGCTTAATTTTTTAGGGGAAAACATTTTTTGCATTTAGGTGCACTTTAGGATATGTATAAAATTGTTCTCTCTGGACAATTACTCTTTCTTATTCTATATGAATTAAAAAGGTGTGTTTAAAGACGGGACTTAAATAACAAAACTGTGTCTGCAGCTCTGTGTGCTGGCAGAGCGTTCCATAGTTTAAGTGCGGTTGGTCAATGGAATAGGGGAAATCACCGTTAGATATAGAAGCTTCAACATAGACTTCGGGACAAGAAAACCTTGAGCGCAATTTCCTAGCAGGACTATTTCTAGCAAGAAGATTTCCTAAGTACGATTGCGCAAAGCCGTTTACCGTCTTATAGGTAAGTATTAGAAGCTTGAAATAAATGCGCTGTTTTCTTTTGCCACTGTTAAGAACGCAGAATAGGCGTGATTTGTAAAATTCTTATGTGCTTTACTCCAGATGATCGGCTCTAGCGCGCTAGGAACGCCTGACTGAATTGATCATATGGCACCACCAAAGAAAACCGCGCGCACACAAAATGCTTTCAAAATGGTGGCCATTTTAAATTTCAGTCGTTTGTTTTAAAACAGTGCTAAGTACTACCAAAATTCATCATCTTTGAATACATTTGTCAGCTTAAGTTGTAGATGGGTTAAAATTCAACTTCTTTGTTGAATGTAATTACCAGAACTTGTCTGTTTAATATTTCATTTTACGGAATTCGTTTCTTTGGCAAAACGAGAAAACAACAGCGATTGCTAACATCGCAGTGTGTTCTGAGATGGTGCCTTTTGGGCAGACCTAAAAACGCGCGCTGTTTGGCTAACTCCAAGCACGTGATAAATGTCCGATCATGTGGCATGAACCATAAATCAAATGTTGTTGCATTCGTTGTAGCTTAGTGACTGCCGTCACAGGGAGCCCATACTACAACGAGTTGCAGTAATCCAGTTTCGACGTAATAAAGGCGTGCACGAGTCGTTCTGAAGCTGTTTGACTTAAATACTTTCTAATTCTACCAATGGATCCTAATTTCTTGTTAAGCCTAGGCTTAACTAACGACGGAAGCAGATAAAGAGATATAAGCGCAAGTGGATGCTCAACTAGAGTAAAGGAAAGTAACTTTCTTCGTTCGTTTATGAATGATTGTGCCCCTTTCGAGCTTCTGCCGCTTAGGACCAGTGAAAACTAAACATTTCCAAATCCCACAATATCACAATCCACAATAACAAAAATGATGGCGGCTCTACAATTGACCAAAATGCCTTGTGAACAGGTGCACATGGGCGGATGAGCATTGTTTTGGGAAACTTGTTCATGTACTAACAACATTGTGTATGCTAGGTTTAAAATTTTTAGATTCTTTATGTGCGTTTTTATGAGCGTTTTCAGGTTTTGCGCTAGGAGTTATGGTAAAAAGTACTAGCGCAATTTTTTTGGTACGGTCACTCGCGATAGCAAGAAGCGCTAAACATCCCGACAGAGTAACAAAATGGAAGATTAGTTTTGAACTTGAAAATGGATATGAAATAATAACTTGATTTACTTTAGCTTTCATACCCTCTTCGTAAATCTGAGCTCCTTTAAACCGAAAAAAATACATTTTCTTTGACCGGCTGAATGTCAGTGTTTAGCCATTAATAAATGTTTTGAAAGTCAAGTGACATCTTAGATTTTAGCCAACCTTTCTTGTAAGAAAATCAACATTTAACCCGGGGGGGGGGGTTAACGCTAAGTACCTTTGCATATTTCATCTTTGACCTTGGGCAGAACTCGTCTTAGGTCATCAAACGACTCAGCAGTGAAAACACTCTTGCTATCTGAGGCCACGCCCGAGAGTTCTTTCACTGATGCATACTCCGTCACACCCAAGGTGAACACGTGGACGTCGTTTTGTTTGAGACCAGCGGACGCAACTGAAGGCTCAAGGTAATTGCCACGATGTCTTGTCTGCTGGCCATCTGTAATCAGCAGGGCGATCTTCGAGAACAAAGCAAAACCGTTTACATTTAGCAAATTAATATTTTCTATCAACTGAATATTTAACGCTGAACCTTCAAAGAAGTAACTAATTTAAACACGTCTTCACTGTTACACTCGTAATTTACAAGAGTAGCTATTGTTCAAGTAGTGATACAATAGCTAGTAAATTCGAAGTGTACAAGTTTTATTGGATTGACGCCAGAAACTAAAAGTCATAAAAGTGGCGACAACAATACATCTTGAAATGACAATAGCCAAACACCTCTCTTCAATAAGAAACAAGATTGTTTGAAGGTATTGTAAGTCAGACAAACCTCGGAGGCGGATGTCAAACGTGATCGTCTGAAGATTAAAATTTAGTAGCTCGAGTCTCAGTTTTGGAGACTAGGAACTCGAGATTTTGCTGATACGTATCACACGATATTGAACAAAACCATTAAAAGTAAACTAGTTACCGCGGGAACTCCTTTTCGCATCCCTTTAGCCGTTGTGAAAACACTTGTCTCTGCCTTCTTGAGTGCTCTATCAATGTAAGTCAACCCTCTATCCCATCTCATCCTATCTACACGCCATTTCACTTGGTCAGCATTAATCAGAGAAACATGAAGACCCTTGAAGCTCAACAGAACCCTCGGTCTCGTACTGTATTGAACAATTGAAAAATGAACTCCACCGGGAGAAACGTTAAACTCGTCCACCAGATTCTTGACGAAGTCCTTTAACTTGGCCCAGTTACTACGTCCAATGCTTCCAGACGAATCGACAAGGAGAGCAATATCAGCTGTTGCGTTGCACTCTGTGGTGAGACAAAAAAGGAGATGTTATGCGTGTTTTAAAGCTATATTTAAAAGGATATAGAGGATAATTTAAGAGAGTTGCGTCGCAAAGGATATAGAGGATAATTTAAGAGAGTTGCGATGTTGATCTAGGGGAAGGATATGTTATGCCTGGTGCCACTGAATGAAGTTCGTGTGTTCGGTGAGGAGGGAGGGGGGGTTAAAATTTCAGTTAGACTTACTACAAGGCCCAACGTTGGCTACTGTGACACGTCGATTTGACAGACACGACGATTTTTTCAGCATGCACTCTGTGTTGTACTGTATACCGTCACTGCCACACACATAGCTGGGTATCAGGGTACAATTCTCAGGACAGACACAAACAGCCTTGCCACCGATGTTCTTACATCCCAAACCGTATGGCCTATCTTTGCACGCATCGCCACGACACGGATCTGAAACTATAGACACAATGGTTGAGTGTTTGACAAAAACAGCCCTGCAGATGCAGTTAATGAGAAGGGTTGGGAGATTATAACATCAGAGGCCGTATGGCCTCACATGAAGCACACAGTTTTAAAACAAACTGTCCCGAGGCTTGCTAGCTGGATATTACAGCGTAACCAACTTAAATACTAATAACAGATATACAAATAATTTAAGCTTACCACCACAACTTCCCTTGCTGGCCAGTTCCACTGTCTTATTCTTCAAGCACGATGCTTCTTTCATCAGGCACTCATTATCATAGGTCTGTCCGTCTGTGCCGCATACTGGCTTTCGAGTGTTTGGACACTGGTTCCGTGGACATACACATGTCGCCTCGCCCGCATTATTTACCATACAGCGTGAATATGGGCGGTTTGTGTGGCAGTCAAACCCGTCACAGGGATCGGTGGGATCTGTGGAGGTCCAATGAATGGATCTTTGTAAGGATTTTAAGATATCGAAGAAAACCGGAAGGAACCTATGAGTACAAATACCATATCTAGTAATTTTTCATATTGAAACGTTAAAACACGATAAGAGAGAGATACACGACCACATTGACTGAGACGGAACTTATAAAGAGACTTACGTAGAACAAGACACTTCTGTTGAAGTGACAGACTAGAACAAAACAACTAAATAATTTAAACACGACAAGATACCTGTTGGTAGCTGACAGAGACAACCATAGTTTGCTGAACCGTTGATTTATGTAATAAAATCTACAAATGTCGCAGTAAGTTGATTGAACAAAGACGTAATTTATTCAAATTGTTTAATCTAAAATCTTACAGTTTGAGAGAAAGTTGATTGATGGCACATGCGTTTTTAACAAACATTTCAGTCGTTTTTTATCTCGCCAAAAGGCCGCTTCAAGCCTTTTTTGTAGTTATGAAACTTTGACTTTTTATGTTTGCAAATTATTTTTAATTGTTAGTATTTATTTAGTAAGTTAAATTTATCAAAGTCCATAGCTTCACAATTATTTTTACAGGTTTTGAGGTTCAGGATTTTTAAAAAATCGTAATTTTGGTTTGGGGTTGGACTGGATTTTAAAGAATTGTAAATATCGTATCGTATCGTCTTGTATTGTTTTTGTATTTCTATTGTATTATAAAAGTAATAATTGAATTAAAGCAATCAATCAACATATTACGTAGCATATTTCATGAAGACTGTTTACACCATACAGCAAAAAGCTGGCAAGTGTACTTACCGATCGTTGGCGGTAGCTGTTTCCGAAAATAACAACTTTCGCAACATTTCACTTCAGTTTTATGAAGAGCTTCAAAATTCCTTAAGGTATTCAGCTAATAGACTGTTAATGCTCAATACTGTTGTTATTTTTTTGAAAACTGACACCCGCAATTTTGTTTCCCAAATGAGTTTTTTACCATGTTTGAAACCATTCTATCCTATGAATAGGACGTCCAATCACGAAGTTATCAAAGTATTTGTTTTTGACAGCATTTACAAACGTAACTAAGCATTGTTCTATCAACAACTGGAAACAATGAAAAAAATAACAAAAAGTTGAAAACATTAACATCAATGAGTAAAAATACTTATTGGACCAGATTAGGTGTAGCTAAAAATATTTACCGATATACGTAGCACATGTGGTACGCCGTGTATTTGATTGCATCACAAATGTGAACTAAGGAGGTCTGCATACGCCATTGCATGTTCTTTCCATTTGGCCAGGAGTAACTTTATAAGAGTGTGTTATGCAATGATGATACAAAGCATCCATGATTACAACGGAAGCTTCTAAAATAATATACGGAGTTGTAATGTTTATGGCTGTGTTTTGTATTCAAATGCCTTACTTGCGATTAAAATACGTCGCAAAGAAGTAACTGAGTACTTGTAAATGAGTTCCGACGTGTTGAAGGAAAAAAACCTGTAGCCATCAGTCGCGCAAAACATTGATTATCATGTAAAGATACCGGAAGGCGTTCAAACCATATTAGCATAAGTATCCCATGCAAATACGGTGAGCTTTCACATGCACAAGATGAGTTTACGATAATTGTTTATTTAGAACATTTTATTCGCCATTCAAGGCATTTAGCAGCAAACGCGTCTACAATAATAAGCTTGATTTTCTAACAACTACATCCTTACATCAAGTCAGTATCATATAAATAAGGCTGTTAGTGAAAGTGTATTTCAAATTCTCTCTCCTTGTCCAACTTGTTCCTTTGCACGGCCATCTTCTTATCTCTTAATAGTGAGAGATGTAACGAGTGCAAAAATTCTAAATGCGTGTCTAACACATCAATGCGCAGACAAACTTTGTTGTTAACTAATGCAAACATGCAGAGGGCTACAGATACAAAAGAAAAAGATATGTTTAGATAAGGTTCAGTAGAGCAGGTCTGTCTATCATATCGCTATTACAATATTGCTGCAAATGGAGGCTATTGTTACTAAGTTATTAAGTTAAAAATCTTGTCCGTTTTTAACCGGTTGGGTCGTCGTAAATTGAAATCTTGTTACTTGTGGTCGCGTGCCTGTAAGAACCAAAGAGAAATATAGTATATAGTTGATATCGACAATCACTCAAGAAATGAAGGAGTCATGCCAAGGCTTTTTCATGTGTTTTCATTACTGTGGTGCAGAATGGACTTGATTCACAACAGGAAACTTTAAAAAGACATATATACTAACAGATTTGAAGAAAAAGGTTAAGTTTGATTTTCGTCTAGCGTGGCCATAAATATCATAAAGATTTGTTGAATTGTAATTCTGCTCTTACTCATGTTTTGTTTGTTGGAAACGTTTTGCCAAATATGATAAAAACGCGAAATTTCAGCATTCTGTCCTGACCTTACAACTAAGCTTACGTCAGTTCATCCCAAATTTTTGTACTAAGTTATAGGAAGCAGCTAACGGTCACTTTGAACATCCAACAAAATAAGTTGCAATGGAAGGGCTAAAAAGGGATAAATTTAGCACTTAAAGCAGAACACAAACAATTCTGTATACCGTGAGATAAACAGTTGGAAGAAAAATATTATTCAACTTTTCAGACAAATCTGACAAAGGATCCGATATGATACTGAATCTATAAGAATACAACAACATGAAAATGACAACAAAGCCAACGACAACGAAAGTGATAGCGGCGGCAGTGATGTTAATAGCGACAGTAGCAGCAACAGTAGCTCAAACAACAGCAACAGCAGCACCAGTTGCAACAGTAGCACCAACGGCAGTAGTAACAATAACGATGTCGAATTGAACGAGTAAATATCTTATTTACAAATTAATCAGGACCGTGAAAGTAGGGGCGGGAGGGGGCCCCCGCAACTTTCGGCGCATATGAAACAAAGATTTTACTTTCGAAACCCTATTTGCCTTATCAGGGCTTCTGATATTTCACGAGAGTGCGATTTCGCGAAATTGACTTAAAATCGCGTACGATCGCGTAATTTGCTCGTTTCCGTGTAATTCCGTGAAATTCGTAGAAAAAACCACCAATGTGACAAAATATAAACATTTTTGCACTTTATTTAAAATCTGGACAAATATTAACGGTATTCTTACCTCTGAAAACCCTTTCAGAACGGTTTAAAACACGACATTTTCATTGATTGCCATGCCTCTTATAATGAGCGACCAGGCCTTCTGCGTACAAGAAGTCTGGCACTAGCTTTAAAGCAATTGCTAATTGCCTCATGAAAACTAGACTGGCCAATTGTAGTCCTTGACATATGTAACTTCCTTTTCTGTTTTATTTATAACTGCAAGTGTACTCTATAATATATGTTTTTGCAGAATTAAATTACATATAATTATGTGTGACAAGGTAAAATGAGATCAAGGAAATCCTGCCGCGCAATGCCACGCAATTTGCTATCAATACCGCACTATTTTCCCAATTTTTTCGTGAAATATCAGAAACCCTACCTTAATCAGTTCTTCAACCTCACTCCTCCCTCCAAACAACAACAACAAAAAATGGGCCTCTCCAACTTAGAATTGCTTCATAATAGTCCCTCTTCTCATTTACAGTATAATTTATCAAGGCAGTGAAACGAAATCAACACTTATGCTGAACATACATATTAATATTGAAACAACAATAACTAATCCTCTTGAACTTACCAGATTATTCTCCTGGGCGGATTTTTGCGGCTGTAATAGGAGAAAAACCAGAATTATTCAGCAACAGTTTCTAATAGATATGACGTGAATTTCAATACTGAAATCAAAGCCTGTATGAATTGTCACTAGCAATACTAGATTTTATAGAAAAAATGAAGTTAAAGTATTGAAAAATAAAGCGTGATCACGAAAACGTTGTGGCTTATGTAAGCTGATATTTCTATTCTAATATGAATACATTTCATTTATATATAAATATATGTACGTATAATTTATATATATAAATATTCTGTATACTGATAAATGTGTTAAAATGAAAAATAGTAAGTAAATAAATAAATATATAAGTAAATAAATAAATAAACTAACTAACAGATGAATAGTCTATTGGTTGAAATTTAAACTTTATTACTTTTGGGTTCAGCTGCATTGCCAATTTTCTTACCATCACAAATTTCCTGTTTGATATTTTCCACTTCGCTGGCGAGCCCTTGAAAGCTTTCTGCTTGGAATGTATGATCTTCATCAGTAGCAATTGCTACCAACTCTCCATAGTCAACAGCTTTGCCAATACCCATACCAAATACTCGTACGCCTGCATCCTTTAGACCTTGTGAAGCGACATAGAGCTCTTCAAATGACTCCTTATCTCTAGTTTGCTGGCCATCTGTGATGACAAATGCGGCCTGAAATGGAGGAATATCATGCCATCAGTTTGGTAGGTGTCAATGAAGAAACCTGGCAGTTTTCTTATGTATGGAAAATTAAATTAGTCTTTTGTTTAAAGCCAGTGCTATGAATGCAAAACCAAATATGGAAATTTCTGTAATCTTGAATGCCTGTGTGTTTGGGAACTGTTATTTTATCACTTTCCTAAAATGTGTATAGGTAATAGCATGATTTATTGTGGTATTTGGCATAAATACCACGAGTGATATTTCAAAGTTGTTCTACGTAATTTTTGGAATTTGGAACAACTTTGAAATATCATGAATGGTATTTATGCCGAATACCACGTACAAATCATGCTATTATTTGTTTATACTAATACCTGAGAAATTTCTTCAACAGCATCTGTTTATTTCGTCACGCGCATTTGAATGGGTTTGTAATTTTCACATGTAGGTATTTCAAAATTACGCTGAAATATCACTGCTCTCGACCAATCAGATGGCAGAAATGTCTCAGGTAATGGTATAAAAAAGGAAATAAATACTGTAGTTTGATTTTAAGTTGGCATCTGTGGTTACCATGGTGACATACTTTTCTAGTGCACTTCAAGCATTAGAAAAAAGTTTTGCTGCTTATTGGTTTTAACTAACTTTACGAGTGAAATTCAGCATCAGAAATTTGTAAAACAAAATCTGAAAATATTATAAAATGAATGCAATACTGGGAAAATTTTGGGAAAAATTACCTCGCAATATTAACTGCACCATCATCAACTCTTGATCGTTTTCCAAACAAC
This sequence comes from Bergia puertoricense, assembly GCA_026167885.1. Lineage (NCBI taxonomy): Eukaryota > Metazoa > Cnidaria > Anthozoa > Zoantharia > Parazoanthidae > Bergia > Bergia puertoricense. The sequence goes on from JANSTQ010145005.1 coordinate 13,411, forward strand.
AAAGTATTTTTACGAAATGTTGAAACAATCTGTCAACCATAATTCGTCCTTCATAGTGTGCGTTTCACTTTATCATTGAGATTCAAGTAGAAACTACCAATTTTACTTGGTTATAGATAACAACTGTACACATCCACTATGCGATTATCTTGTAAGTGACGTCACACACTCAGTGACGTCTTAGTGGTGTGGACGTCTTAATGGACTGGTATCAAATTTTCTCTCTAGAATCTCCTTTGAATAAAACTTAAAATTCTTATGGTCGATACTGCTTAAGGGGCCATTTACGTGGGGTAGGGATATCCCTCCTAGGAAGGATGAAAGCTATCCCCCCTTTGCATGAGGAGGGATGACGGAGTAGGGATATCTCGCCATGTTGTTTTGGCGCGCTTATGTTCTGTAACGCGACACCATGAAAAGCTATCCCTCCTAGGAGGGATATCCCTAGCAGAAGTGTTTACATGGCTTAAATAAACACAATGTTACCCCTTCTAGGAGGGATACCCTAGCTGGTTGCTAGGGTTTCCCTACCCCTAGGGATATCCCTACCCTCGTGTAAACGCTAACGGGAAAAAGTACAGAGTTTATATGAGAAACGCAACAGAGGAGGGTATCCCTCTCGGAAGGGATATCCCTACCCATGTAAACGGCCCCTAAAAAGTTTTGTCGTTATTAGTTACCATCAATAACTTTGTTGATTACCTTTGCAACTTTTGGCCTCATTCCAGCAGCTTCAATGAAAACTTCCCGTTCCGCCAAACGAAGAGCTCTGTCAATGTATGTGAATCCGCGCTGATGAGGCATTTTACTGACGAACTTATTAACATTGGCGGTAGTAAGTTCTGAGCCTCTCAATGAGTTAAATTTCAAATCGATCTTAGCGTTTGTACTGTACGAGATGATTGCTACGTGCCCAGTGTCAGGTCCGATGTCAAACTGGGAGGTAATGGCTTTGATGAAGGCCTTCATTCTGTTCCAGTTGCTTCTGCTTATACTTCCAGACGAATCCACAATGAAAGCCAAATCAACCACCGCTTTGCATTCTTTTTCTGAAATCAGAGAATTGCTGTCATTATATCCAGTAAATCATTTGCAGCTCCTAAATACAATGGACACTTAGCTGCATCATAATAAGAAATAATAGAGCGAATACGGTAGTTGTGCAGCGTTTTGTAGCTACAAAATGATATGTTTTTGAAGAGCCCAGGGAATGGTTTCGTCGTTCTACACTTAACAGGAATCTGTTACCATTTCTTTCAAATGCCAACTTTCGCTCACTAAAAGACTTGGAGAGAGAGAGAGAGAGAGACAGAGAGAGAGAGAGACAGAGAGAGAGAGACAGAGAGAGAGACAGAGACAGAGAGAGAGGAACAGTATCTCATCAACAGAATGATTCCTAGAGTGAGTACAATTCTAGAATATGTTAAACCCCCTAGGAGCGCTCTTGGTAAGAGTCAGAGCAGGGTGCTAGATGAAAGGACAGAATCAAAATGCGTGGAGTGGTCGATGACACTTACGGCAAGGACCAAGGTAGCTGACTATGAGACGGTTGTTAGTAAGGCAAGAGTGTCGCTCCATATGGCATTGTGACTTGTAGGTTTCATCATCTGATGCACAAACATACGGCCGAGGTCTTAAATCTGGACATGGAAGTGGGCACTGGCAAACAGGTTTCTCGTTTATGGCTTTGCATCCAATATTGTATGGAGCAGTACACTTGTAACCTTCACATGGATCTTGAATAGAAAAAAAGACACACATGACCAATATGGTAACACTCTTTATGCATGTAGCTAGTACTTTCAACAGTAAATACATTTCCTGCTACTTTCCTACCACACTAGATGTTTGAAATAAAGGAAGCTGCAGTACTACCTGCATTACTAATTTTAGTTTTTGTTTGAAAGACTATTACCTAGTCTTAGGCCTGCCGCACACCTCTGCGACAACATGCATTTTTCAACGCATGCAATAAAAATTGCTACTAATCGCACCTTGGTTTCACCGTGCGCGGTGGTCTGCGATACGACTTTGCATGAAACAAACATGGTGTTTATTAAACCTGTTTGATGTTTTCGCATGGATTCACATGTATTTGCTTCTTCTCGCAAAGATGTGCGGTGAGCACGCGACAACATACGACCGAAACTCTCGAAACTACAAGTGAGAGCCGACTTAGCAATCACGTGTCAATGTATTTGAAATCAAAATGGCGGTTGTTGCAAGTTTACAGATGCCATTTTGACTCTCAAGTGATCGAAATCGTTCGTTGTCGCTTGTGTTTGCCGCTCCCGGCGACAAAAACAAAAACATGGAAATTTGATTGCATGTTGTTACAAAAGTGTGCGGCAGACGTGACAAGAGCAGTATTCTTAATCGCAAAGAAAAAACTATGTAATATAAAATGAATACTAGTTCTAGTTAAAGCCTGTATGTTGCTGTCAAGATACTAATACCGCGGAATCCTGCGTATGGTGTTTACATATCTCAACTGGTGAGATATGCCAGAATTTGCGGTAGAACTGACGACTTCAAATACAGACACGAACGTTTGTCTTCTAAGTTACAACAACAAGGCTATAAATACCAACAATTCATGAAGTCACTTCGCAAATTCTATAGAATACACTCAGATGTGCTGGTAAAGTTCGGGGCAATGTTGACGGAAATACGATCTTCGGGTCATGCAATTTAGGTCTAAAATCATACTTTTGACTTCAAATCAAACTCGCGCTGCGCGTTCGTTCAATTCTGAAATCACACGTATGTTCAGAACAAATTGCACTCCACTCAGTTCAATTACCATTATTAATTACATAGTCATGATTTCACTTTCGTTTTGATACGGACTATATAATTGTTGCTCGCGCTTGATGTTACATTTTGTTTTTCAGCGCGTCTTCTGCTTTTGGCGCGTGCTTGGCACTCTGTTTTGAATTCTCCAGATGATCGGCTCTCGCGTGCTAGGAACGCCTGACTGAATTGGTCATATGGCACCATTCCAGAAAACCGCGCGCACACAAAATGGTCTCAAAATGGCCGCCATTTTAAATTTCAGTCGTTAGTTTTAAAACAGTTTTAAGTACTATCAAAACTCGTTATCTTTGAAGTTGTGCATCGGCTAAAAAGCAACTTCTTTGTTGAATGTAATTACCAGAACATGTCTGCTTAATAGTTCATTTTATCGAATTCGTTTCTTTAGCAAAACGAGAAAACAACAGCGATCGTTACTAATCTCGCAGCGCGTTCCGGGATGGCGCCTCTGGGCAGACCTGAAAGCGCGCGCTGATTGGCTTACTCCAAGCACGTGATAAATGTCCGATCACCTGGCTAGCGTTAGACGCCATCTTTCATGAAACAGTTTCAGTTCTATTTTCCTTACCTTTACTAACGCTTGTTTAGTAACTGTGTTCACTTAGTGGATGGCTCCTCCTAAAATGGTCTGCAATTGGTCTAGGATTTAATGGAGCCGAAACCAATTGTAGAATTGTACACATTTTAGGTATCCTACTGATGATCAGTTACTGATTTGCCATTTCTTTCAGCAACATTATAGTTGTCTGTACAGTTTTAATTTGCCTTGTTCATATTCATATTCACATTCACAATTACTCTTATTGTTTTGTCAGTTTGTTTTTTAATGACACTTACCGCAAATTCCGTTCTTTGCTACTTTGTTCGGTATTCCCTTGATACAGGCGTAACGTTGCAATTCGCATTCGTTCTCATATGTTTTCTTGTCCTGGCCACAAACTGGGTTTCTGCCTGGTGGACACTTATCGGGGCAAACACATTTAGGAATAAGGCCGTTCGCTTTACAACTCGAGTACGGAGGCGATGAACAAGAAACACCCTTGCAGATATCTGTGAAAAGGAGAAAACAACAATAGTAAACATTTAAGTTAAAACAACAAGAACAAAGTGATCTCTTTTGATAGGTAACCACTTATTGTACACCGACAGTTAATCATTATTCCGAGATAAACAAGATGTTTTGATCAGTTCATTATTACATTCAAACAAACTTGTACTACGAGAAGAACAAAAGCTCGTTTAATACAAAACTTTTAATTTTTAGTCATCGAAAAAAGGTCAAAAAGGTCAACTGCAATAAAATGAAGAGTGCTTGATTCTAAACTATTCTGACCAGGGTTAACCTGAATACTTTTCATTCTTTGGTCATTATCAAGTTTTGATTAACAAGGTTCGAAAAATCTACTCAGTGTAACAGGGTACAGCAAATAAGCGGATAACAAGTTGTAGAACGCGGTAGCACTAAAAAAGTGATCATGCGCCAATCTACACAGTGTAAACTGGGTAGAACGAACAAATTGCCCGTATTTACCAAGAAAGACAAATAATTCGTTTAAGTAAATACGAAAATCTGCGTCGCAAAATTAAAGGTTTCGTCCTGTTTAGTTCGTCTGTCCATAGTGCGTCGTTTAGACACGCTGAACAGACGGATTACTCGTCTAAGACGATTTGTTCGACTGGGTAAATCCGATAACCACTAAACAGGCGAATTAAACGGGAGCTTTGTAACCAAGCGAACAAACTTTGTAACCACTTGAATGTGTTGTCGACAACGAGGCCAGGAAAAAAGTCTATTTGATGCGTCTCGTATCTAGCCAGATACATTTAAATTGTACTATTTGATGTCTCTCGTAATTACCCAAGCCAGTGAAATACTCGTCTCAAATGAATTATTCGTCTTTCTAGTTAAATACGACCATTCTTTTACCGGATAATATGTTATAGAGTGCGGATAGCGCAAAATTGTAGTCGTGCGCCATGTTATACGATCTCATTTTTTCAGCGCAACATTGCCTACTTAGTGAATCGCTGAGACTTTGAAAATTATAAACTGTGTAAAACTTTCCGCTTACCTGGAGGTTGGAGTCTTATTTTTGCAGCTGCAAACAGAAACCAGAAAGGAAGCCAAAATTAAAAGATGTTACATGATTCAATTTCGCAACTAGAATTTATTCCGTAGTAAGACAATAATCTGAAAATGGAAAACGTGGATTAAAGGAAGTGGAATGTTTAATGTCTTAACTAATTTTAAACATTAACTAAAAGGAATTGCAATACTCAAAGGATGCAATACGGTTTCTTAGAAATGGAACGCATGTGAAGTGTGCAAAGAAAAGCCTACAATCGATCACCATTTTTGAAATAATTTCATACAATATAAAGGACATAAAACATATTCTCATTCAATCACTGAAATAGCGGCAGGAAATAGTTGCAGTCACTCTCCTAAACTTGACATTATCAGCAGTAAACAGGAACTTTGTCCGTTTTAAATACCTTCACAGAGTTGAGCCTTGATAGTTTCAACTTCTTCAATTATTGCCTCAAAGCTATCTGCTAGGAATACAAACTCCGGTGACGAGGCCACAGCAACTAACTCTTGATAGTTGACTGACTTTCCAATTCCCATACTATAGACAGTCACTCCTGCATCCTTCAAGCCTTGCGAAGCCTGTTCAAGTGGTTCATAAGGTCCTTTATTTGTTGTTTGCTCACCATCAGTAATCACGAACGCCACCTAACAATTGGAAATAAAAGCTGATTAAGTGGAAGGATATAAAAAAGCAAAAAATTGCAGTCAGTCTGAACTAGAACATGTCTTATCTACAAAGAAAAGAACAATATAAAAATTACATTTGCACGAACTGCTGTAATTACTTTGGCGTTCTCGAGGCGGGCAACTGGAAGTCGTAAATATTGCTCCTATAATAGTTCTACTCTACCACTTACATTATACTGTAAAATAGTTTTATTAACGGTTTCATATCGTGTTTGCTATTGTATAAAACGAACTGAAATCTATTTATATAACCAATTTTATAACTGTAAAATAGTCTTATTGTTCGCAGTTTTATCTATTGTTTGTTCATGTACTGTTACAAAGAACTGTTGAGGTACGTGTAAAATAATATACAGCTTTTTAAAACCAGAGATTGTAAAAAAAAGATCACAGGTCTAAAAATGCCATAAAAAGCATTTGTTCTTCATATATTTACATTTAACTCTATCGTTATTTATCGTATCTGTTACGTATAATTTGTGTATGATACCGTCAGATTACGCAAACAAAATCTGCGTATTTTCAAAACAAAAACAGGAGAGCACAACAAACCTTTAAGACATTTTTTTTGGAAACGTGCTTTTCTGTGCATAGAAATTAAAGGAAGAATAGAGTAAACAACACACATTGCATTTTAAACAATACAGATTTCCTCTAATCTCACTCAAATATCTTAACTTTGCTACTGGAAATAACTAATATTTCAGAAACGAACGTTTTCTTATGGGCAGAAGCGGCCATTTCCAGTGTTACGTACACTGATTAAAACCAGAAATTTGTTGAACATCAAATGACACATACCCGTGGTACTTTTGGCCTCATCCCTGCAGCTACCGTGAACACTTCTTGCTCCGACTTTCTCAGTGCCTTATCAATAAAGGTGAACCCTCGTTGATGCGGTAGTCTGCTGATCACTTTCTCGACTTCCCTTGTATTTAGTTGACTTCCTTTCAGATCATTGAACCGCAAGGAAACTTCTGGCTTTGTGCTATATGCGATAATTGCAATATGCGCCCCATCAGGTCCAACTTGAAACGCCTTCGTCATTGCTTTCAAGAAGTTCTTCATTCTTACCCAGTTGCTACGACTTATGCTGCCCGAAGAGTCCACAATAAAGGCAATATCAACGACGGCGTTGCATTCTGTTTCTGTAAATATTGAAAACAGGACATCCCTTATCAGTGGAAACTCCTCAGCTAGTAAATAAATATACTTGACACGGTCTTAAGTTCTTACTGGGAAAAAGAAGACAGGGAACTCGGAGAGACGCCTTCATCAGTAATTTTCGCCAATAACATACCAAAAAATCCAAATTCCAATATTTTTAGCAGTTTCCTAAAAGCGTTGTGAGCAGTCTGCACTGTGTTCCCAATTGTCTTTTCATTGGTATGACCATCTTTTTTTTGTCTCTTCTTATGACAAAACTTTCATCAAATAAAATGGTCAAAAACCATTCTGTCACAAATTGAAGCCGACTTTTTGTTACACAAAATTAGCATAAGATATCATCCATGTTCTTAAATACTTACGACATTCGCCAAGATAATCAGTAGTTATGGGTTCTTTAGTCTCGCAAGCCTCCTTCATCATATGGCACATGCTTGCATATGTCTTATTATTCTTTGCACATATGGAGTTTCCATCTGCTACACAATTATCCGGACACAAACATACTGCCGCATCGAGCTCTGTCTTACTACGGACATTTTTACATCCCCGACTGTAAGGAGCATCGCATAGTTCGGGGTTTTTGCTGCAAGGATCTGCAGGGGAAGAAAGAAGAAAAGAACAATTGTAAAATTATCTCCAAAACAGATATGCTACAATCCTCCATTTCCTTATTATTGTAAACAATTGAACTGAGGACTGGTGAAAGTTTCTTCATGTTTGTCGTGTCATTCTCCTCAACAATCAGCGACTCTCATCATCCTTTGACCGTGCACATAGATTTGATCACCTTGTGATGGGTCCCGTATCGTAACAGTTCTAAGCGTTCAATAAAGTAAAAACGAGATAATGTAAGACAAGGCAAGAAGAAATAGGATTTGATGGGATAAAGTAACGGAGATCCACTTACCACAAGCTCCCTTGTGAACGAGAGAAATTTTGGATCCCGTTGTGCAGGAATAAAGCCTCATTTCGCACTCGTTGTCGTACGTGTAAGCTTCTGAGCTACATACAGGATCGAACACAGAAGGGCAAGTGAAGTTACAGATACAGCTCGGTGTCTGACCAACTACTTGGCACGATGAGTGTGGACGGATGCCCTCACAGTCATAGCCTTCACATGGATCTAGTAAAAGAAATGAAAAATGATGCTTTCTCAATTTTGTTTGTGAAGTTAGGGACAACGAAACTTGTTCAGTATTCTACCCTAATAGCATCAAATTCTTCACCCTTGTTAACGAAAAACAAACAGATCATAACATCAAAACGAGTTAAAGTGATATGGTATTTTATTTAGTTAATCATTTAACTATTTATTTTTCACAACAGGTAAAAGGAGACACTTGAGAACTGGTTTACTGGTACTTGAAAAGCGCTCTACAAATACAACAAAACATACTAAAGTCTGTACAGTATATTTCTCATTTGAACCGTTCCTTTTTAAAAGTTACATTGTAAGAACATTATTAATAGGTTTTAGATATTTTTGTAAACCGCTCTTGATTAATATTTAAGCTTTATAAATTAATTATATTTACTACTACTACTATTACTACTATATTACTATTACTACTGCAACTACTACTACTACTATTACTACTACTACTACTACTACTACTGCTACTACTATTACTATATATACTACCACTACTATTACTACTATTACTATTGCTATTGCTACTACTACTACTACTACTACTACTACTACTACTACTACTGCTGCTGCTACTACTACTATTACTACTACTACTGCTGCTACTACTACCACCACTACTGCTACTATTAATAAAACTTATACTACTACTACTGCCATTAGTACTACTGGTATTACTATTACTTAATACCCGTATAAACTAGGCGATAGTTGCGTTATATAGGTATTTTAGAAAAAGAAAGAAAAACAAAAATCCTTACCTATAACTTTTCTCTTCTTGGCAGCTGTTTAGGAGAAAATGAAATGATAAATGAAATAATAACTAACTAATTAATAATTAGCAATTTTAAAGTTGGCTGCATCAATATGCATAAATAAGAACTAAATAATCTGTGTAGGGAAATTTGTATAGTTCCTTTTTATATTTAAATGAAAATTTTTAATCAAAATGCTTCATCAGATCTTAATTGAAAAAAAGGTAAAAAATTAGTTGCAGTTTACAAGCTATAAGAAATTTATGTTAACCACCCGGGGTTAGCCATGAGACTTGTGACAAACTATTGTGTCTTTTTTTATGGGATTAGTTCATGTAGTTTGACGCCTACGATGACCCGGATAGAGATAAACAACTAATCGATATCATTATATTGACGCACAAAATCCCAACGAACAATTATTCTATAATTTGGTTCGCTATATTTGGCTGACAGGTAGGAACGTTTAAAGTGTTTCCCACATAGAACCCTTTTTTTGTTGTTTTACTGATAGATAATTCAAACAAGGGAAACTGAAATACCGTAAAATCCCGGTTATAAGGACATGGCTTATACAATTTCGTAAGGGGTTTTAGGTGGGGTTATATTAGGGGGGGGAGCTTATAGGTGGAATAAGAAATGATCCGCCTGTTTCTTTTAAATTATTGTAAAATTAAATCCAAAACTAAACATACTGAACGGTTTTTTTAGCGGTGTGTGACGAGGTAACAAAATATTATTGTTCCTTATTGTATTTGTTTTATAAAGGCAACTATGATAAAGCAACAATACGGAGAGGGGATGGTGGCTTCTGAGGGTACCTTAACCCTATCTGGCCCGGGCTTTTTTGTGGTTCCTGGGCCCCGAGGTGTAGAAAGTGCCCGC
>JANSTQ010145028.1:0-12402 GCA_026167885.1 Bergia puertoricense
TGTCCTACCAAGCCCACAACAGGGTAAACCCTAATGTATAGGTGTCCTACCAAGCCCACAACAGGGTCAACCCTAATATATAGGTGTCCTACCAAGCCAATCCCAAATTAGAAGTAACAGTAATGGCTAAAGCCAGACCCAAGCCTGAACTGAACATAACTCATTTCAGCACTTAAGAATACACTATCCTCTTATTGAATTATTGCCCTTTTACCGGCTTCTTTTCGTTGTTGGAAATTTTGATAAAACATAGGTTTTAGTCTGCATGGCTGTTGGCCACGACTTGTCGCCCAACCACCACATTACTTGGGTGTAGGCATCCAGAAGTTTTATACTGTCAGATAATGATGATGATAATAATAATAATAATAATAATAATGGTAATAATAATAATAGTAGTAGTAGTAGTACTAGTAATACTAATACATTTAAGCAGTCGGTTAAATTTTGCACATAATTGTCTGTATTTATAAGACTGAATCTTGAAGAAAACATGTGAAACTAGAAAATCACAAACTAAAGCTAGAATCGTACTGGGAATCTCTTCCTCAACTTTACAGGTACTATATGTATGTTGTCCTATTAATGAAGGTATAATCTCTTTCTTTTTAAAATTATTTTTGGTTTTAAACCGAGCCAACTTTGTTCCAAAAACGCCTTTGCAATATTAACCTCATTACCTAGAACAGTTCGGCTACAGGTGATACTCGTCCCTGCAAATGAGCTCTAAGATTTCATAAATCCCTGGATATGTCCAAGAAAGCCATGTTTTATGAGCGTTTAGCGCATTAATTTTCGACAAACAAACACTTTCTTGTTTACTTTTTGGTTTTCATATTTTGCCCGCAGCACAGCTGTTGGAGTCAACAGCGAGCGCATTGCATTGTGGGAGCATGCAAATCAACATTCATCTCCCCTTTCTCGCCAAAGAGCGCGTTGCATCGTGGCAGCAAATCAATTTTTTTTTTCTGTTTCAAGCCTCGCTTTTCACACTATTTGTTTACAAAGCCTTTCGTGTTGTACAACATTTCAGTCAACTCAAAGCTTTTTCGAATCTTAAAGATCAGTTACACTAGCATTTTTGGTGCAATCATCTCGCGCTGTTACTTCAAAAAGTGCGTGTAAACCACCTGTAATGTTTCGAATATTCTCGAAACTTAATGCAACTTGGCGACGAGAAAAATAGCAATGGAAGTTGCGACAAAAAATTGCATCAAAAATTGCTAATGTAAACGGGCCTTAATGCTACTTGACATTCTATGAAAGTAAAAAAAAAATCATATGTATCATTTGTTCTCTGGAGTTCGCCTGCTGAGCTAATTGCCTTTAATCATGGAAATGCTTTCAACTGACTAAGTCAAGCGCTCACCAGCGGGACTTCTTGGCAGCTCCAAACTTTTGATGTAACTGAGGCAAGCAGACAGTCAGGCGTAATGCAAATTTGAAAGGTATTTAATATTTTCCACGTGGTAATATTGAGTTGCTTTTCTACCGCTATATGTGCATGAGAACACTCCCGAATCTTACCCGCTGTTAAGATATACAATTTTCTCTCATAATGGAGATACTGAAAGATGACTTGCTTGTCTAAATTCAGTGTTGATAGTAGAGAAGAAGTTTATACCTACGCGTACGCACGCATCTTATACAAACTCAACTGAAGTGTTTGATTTTTAAAAACCGTTTTGGCAAGCTCGCTAGACAATCGTTTCCCGAAATGCAATTGCTTGACACAGTATTGCTTTCAGTCAGTTGTTCCGCAATCAGTTTAGTACATAGTAAAATGCACGTTTTTGTTTTACTTTTCATTCGATCCTCCATAAAATTTGGACTCAGTAACAAAGTCCGACTCAGTAATGGTGTAACTGACTAGTTCTTTTCTTTGTTTTTAGCGGCAGTTGTAGTGTAATTGTTGTAGTGTTGGATGACTTGAGTCATCATCAAAATTAAGGATGAAATATTTTCCTAGTCTTGTTTAATACGTTCTACTTCCTAAGTTTTTGGCTGTTGGATTTTTTTTATTTCATCGAAGTTTTCCACAAACAATATCCAATTAGACTAGATGAAACGGAAAACCGAGTCAAAATCTCCTGATTGGTGTGTCCTCATAAAAAAAATACTTACCCGAAGTACTTTTGCTTTCTCGTGGCCAACGTGTTCAAGAGGAGAAAGAGAAAGCGATCTTTCAGCAAAGCGCTCACTTGTTAAAATGAGTTATACGAAGTATTTCGTTTAATTAAGTAAAGTTTATTTCCAGGAGAATCCTGTTATTTGGACTTCCAGCGATTTCTAAAGCTATTTGTCAAAGTAGTGTTGACAGAAAAGCTTTCCCATCCGATTTATATTAGCAGAATTTATTTAATTCAGCAAGTACGTCGAAATGAAATACATATTGATTACTTTGCAAAGCTTTTGTATTAAAGGTTTCTGCCTTTCAATCGAGTACGATAAAAGGAATTAAAATGGACTGACGTATCTCCAATTTCAGTTACAGTATATTTAGTGTTTTCCGTGTTAAAATAATCCAACTAGCATTTTTGTCAAGAACAATTGGTAGATTAAAAACGGTATTTGTTTTTCCATATCTAAAAGTAAATTGATAATTAAATGGAAGAAAGTGAAAACCGAACATTTTTGCAGTGTAATCCGCAATCAGCAATTGTACACAAAAATAATTAAAAGTGACTTTCGTTTTCATGCTTTCCATTTCATTAAAAAAGGATTGGAAATCCGACATTGCGACAATGAAAAATCACTTGCGATTTATTTAACTGATTCACGAAGCAATAAGAAGAAAGACTCGCGCGGCAAAGCACAAGAGCAAAAAGAATCGCAAACACATTTCTGATTTGTTGGCAGATTAGGCTGCGCAAATTTAGCTTCGCGGTGTTCAATATAATATGTATAGGTAACCAACCTTTTCAGTTCTTGCGTCTGCAAACTAGTTACGATATCGGACTTTAAAACAGAGTTAGTGATATTTGCTACGCAATCAATTTCTCTCCAGCCTCACGCACACCCAACCAAATTTAATCCGATGTTATTCGGTGATATCGGCTAACGTTGTAATTACAGCTGTTGGTGTCTTATCTGAGTTTGAAGGTGCATATAAATATATAATAAGCCTGAATGGGAAAAACGTTTAGATTATTTTTACAGTTTTGCCTACAAGTTGTTCGATGTCGACTCCTTTCTTGCATGAAATTTGCATCTGCAAGAACTGCGTCTGTTTGGCTGAATAGAGCTTTATTTTTCTCCTTGTGCTTAGTTCAATTGGAAATTAAGAAATAAGCAGGGTTGTGTAGACAACTCGTACGATTATTGAAACAGTTTTTAGTTCTTGTTCGACATATGGACAGAATTTTAGTATCAGTTTCTGGAAAGGAAGTAAGAGAACCGAACATGGATATTTGTGGAATGAACTGTTTACTAGTAAATGGGGAAAACTGAATTAATAATAAGGAAGTCACGAAACCAGCAAGGGGAGGAGAAAGGACAGTTTTAACTCTCAAAAGAAAAACAACTGTTTTAAGAGCTAGTAGCGAGAGTCTGGTTTAAGGAGCGGTGCGCTTCACCTCTTCCCACGCATTATTTTATGAAAGTAAAGAAGTTTTTTAAGCACGGTGAAGAAAATGATTGATGGTCTTCTAAACAGCAAAATTAGCGATGTTGGTGTTTTCCTAACATATGCCGGCTTTAACTTGGTTTTCCTTCTAGGTGCCCCTTGGAAGGTGTTTTCATAGGGAGATTCTCGCGTCAAAAAAACAACATTTAAATACATCCGCGTTGGAGATAAAATACGTGACCTACAGCAAAAATGCTCCAACATGTAAGTGAGATGACTGACAATGCAGGTGGGTCATTTGACACGCACATTTCCAATCCTTCGTTAGCCCGGAAAAGCGGGAGGAAGCGATGGAAAATGAACTGTTTTGACAATCAGACAAAACCCGCTTTTAAACAAACACGTTATCTGCACTGAAATGACAGTTATCGCAACTTTGAGTTGTGTCTTCTTTCATTTTTGAACTTCAACATTTTCATTCTTTTAAATTAAAACTATTATCTTTTAAATTTTAAGAGATAAGTACCAACTCACTCCTTTACACTAAAAGACAAGCAAAATAAATGGTAAACATCAATGTTTTTCAAGTGGTATGAGACAATTTTTATCTTTTTCAGTAATTATGAAAAATAATTCAACATTAAACACTCCTTCCCCTTATAATAAGCAAAAGGAACGAGATCATTAAACGGTTGGTTTTATAACAACCGGCTGGTTTCCAGACGCAAAACCTCAGAATGACTGATAAAAGCTACTGCTAAGTGAAGAATTGCCGCCAACACCAAAACATTTAGGACTGATCGACGCGACCTAGCTGTTTATGTCGCCGGGTGTTTTTCAAAACAAAATGTTCAATGAAGATAATTTATTCACCTTGTCCTTTAGGAAAATCAAATCGAAACATCAATTATAGATCTGAAGCAACATTATCGCATCCGGTTTGAGAACACACGTTTCATATCCAAACACGTACAAAGCTTAAAAGAAATGTATTTCCTCCTCCAAGTCTTTGACTCAACTTCCTTTTGAAAATTGTGTCCGCAAACCTAGGTCTAATACCCGACTTAAGAATTTGTTACCCTGTCCCGCGATCATCTCTGCTCGCAGGTAGTCAGTCAACCTTTTTTTGTTACGCCTCAAACCAGCTCTTTTGAGGTTACAATTATAATCATATTTTTTACGATTTATCTGAATTTGAAGATTAAAATGTATTCATAGCTAAAAGAAACTATAGAAAGTACGGTTGTCAGCTTTTCATATAACTTTGCGGCTGCTTTTTTCTATTTTTCAGTGAAGAAAGTTCCGTGTTTCAATATATTTGTAGTCTAATTTATATTTTCACCTAGTTGAAAGTTTAGCAAGCAGCAGGAACGAAAAACATGCACTGAATACTCATCAAAGTTAGCATCGTTAATTTGTTCAAGGAGTAGAACATTTTACGAAACAAAAATCTTTGCCACCCTTCCGCTACTTCTCATGGAGTTCAACATGAATAATAAACAACAATTAGTGAAATGGTTTTCGTTCTAGGGTGTTTTTTTTTAAAATTTAAGAACAAATTTCTAAAACTGTTAAGTGCCAAGTTGTTAAATTCTTGCTATATAAAGCGAACAATGCCAAATATGCTTTGGGAACTGAAATAAGTTAGCAATTTTCTTTAGCAAGAAATGGGTAAAAAGAATGCATCGTCTTCTTTTATTAGAATCTGCTCTTAATAACACGTACCGAATCGTCCATGTTCTTCAGCTTTTACCAAGACATCTCGTGTACAAGTATTTCTCACTGCAAGAGCTCAAGTGGGTGGAGAGGCAAGCTAATTTTAAATCATACTGTATTTCGATCAATAATGGCAGAGCTTCTTAACCCGGTTCTACTCGTCGTGAGGATAACAAAGGTCCTACTCAAGCTTGTCACTTTTCATTGATCATTGCCAACGGATATTGGGCTTACCGAAAGACATGCATAATTTTGTCAGCAAGCAAAGAAGGTCTATTATCAGACATCCGTGGTTTAATTAAGCTAGTTTATAAACCAATACAATCAGAGAAGTCCTAACCAAACGAAATTGAATTTGTTTGGAGTTGCAGATTTCTGTCCTATCATCAACTTCTAACAACAGAAAGGAAAGGGAAAATGGAAAATTTAACTGTGTTGGGCCCACACATCCTTACGTCGGTGCAAACATAACACGAATCTAGAGGATGCGTCAAGGGTATGCATGAGTGATGTCACCGATATTACAATCTCTGTTTCTATTTCCGCACGTATCAAACATGAGCTGAAGCGCTCGAAAACAAACTACATGTACATAATTATCCGTGAGCTTATTCAGTTGTGCAAACAGTATCAAATATACACTTTTCTTTCATACAGTCAATCAGGAAAAAAAGGTTCTTTTCCTGTCTCCAGCTTTTTAGTAGTTTTCCTAGCATGAACACCAAGGGGAGAAACCTGCTTCCCCTTTCCCCCCAAAGTTGCTGTTTTCTTAAATTTCTCAACGTCCATTAATGAAAACGACTTATCAAACGTCCCGTATCTCTAAGTAACTGTAAATAGTTCATTTAAAGAAGGCAGTAGATGCTGCAGAATTACTGGCGAAAACGTGTTTTTCTGCTGATCACACTCTCAAATCATAGATCACAGATCAATGATCTTAAACGGAACTGTCTTGTGACCAGACCACATCTCTTTTTATGATGATAACAATATCATCTCTCTCTTAAAGTTTGTGATAAGTTTGATAAGTGTTAGTAATATGTGTATCAAATCCGTAACGTAAACAATTGTAAAGTCTTGTCAGTATAAAGTCGAAGTAGTCGAAATGATAATCCTGATATACCCTTTAGTGTGAACTATTTTGATAAGAACGTCGAAGCAGAAAAGGATCCGTCAAAATTTAAAATCATGCTGAGAGCCTACCTGACGCTAAGAGTGAGATTCCTGGCAGTTAAGAACACGGTCGTGCATGCAACATTACATTCGACGTTTTTGGTGGGTAACACTGGCTCAAAGTCTGGCATTCTTTGAACGTCTTCTCTCGATCTTCCGTGTTGAACACTTTCGGCAGAAAACCATACTAGTAGTCTAGAATCGTCTGGTGTTGCACAACGCAACTACTGAAGAAACTTTTTAGCCTATTGAGTTCCGCGATCGTGTCACATGTAAATACAGCAAATCGTATATCTGACAAGTGACATATTTCCTGGCCACGCTCACATTCACTCGCCGAAATACAAATATATGTGACCTAAGGACATTTTAGGAACTTTCAAAAGACGCTATTTTTGGGAACGTTTAATTGTGGCTCAGGTTCAGCTAGACCAACTATAGGGTTTAGACGTTTTTATAAGAACAGACTTTATAAGATAATTGAGGCTGAGATGGCCTAAAAAATATGAAAACATTAAGAACAGACTTAGGCTCAAGTAAAGTTTCAATCAAAATTTTTATAAGACTTTTTATATAAGAAAATTAAAGAAAAATATCATCATATCAAGATCGTCCGTTTTTTCGTTAAAACTATCCGTGCGTAAAATTCATTATGTGGCATAGAAGCTCTTTTAAGCAGGTTTTCAATCTGTGAAACGAGTGTACAACAAGAACAAAATAAGACCATTTTGAGGCTGAAATTGTCAAAAAAATACGAACACCGAGCCTGAGCAAAATTTTACTGGTTCTTATCAAAAAGTGTACGCAAAAAAGGAGTGTCTAAGCACTTGTCCAAATGGGTTTCGTCCGAAATTTTGCTGGCAAGTATCAGTAATGTAGCATATTTTAAAATAAAGTTTTAAATTAGCAAAGCCTTTAACATATATGGTTACTTCTTGTCATATATGAATTACATTTATAAACCACTTATTTTGTAGATACTGCAAAGTGCATACCGGTGCTCTATAAGTAGAATTATCAGCAAAGGCAAGTTATATATGGTGAGTGGTAGTTATTAATGGCAAAAGAGAGATGCTATCTCCGAAACTCATCGGTCAGATGAAAGAACCAACAGATTGAGAGAGAAAAACAACAGTTCTGAGGAAGGAAGGAAGGGTGTCACACGTGAATATTGATATCAGTGATGAGAGTAAAAGGTGGTGCAGTGGAAGGGGAACCGGAAGTAGACCGGCAATGATATTATAGAACTTATTAGATCCAGATGATCGGCTCTTGTTGTGCTAGGAACGCCTGACTGAATTGAACATTTGGCACTATCCCAGAAAACCGCGTGCGCGGAAAATGGTCCAAGATGGCCGCTATTTTAAATTTCAGTCGATGGTTTTCAAATAGTTCTGAACATTATCAAAAATACATTTATCAGCTAAATTTAAGGATGGGCTAAAAAGCAACTTCTTTGTTGAATGTAATTACCAGAACTTGTCTGTTTAATAGTTCATTATACAGAATTCGTTTCTTTAGCAAAACGAGAAAACAACAGCGATCGTCTCTAATCTTGCAGCGCATTCTGGGATGGTGCCTTTTGGGCAGACTTGAGAGTGCACGGTGATTGGCTTACTCCAAGCACGTGATAAATGTCCGATCGCCTGGTTATTAGATTTGACTACGAGTGCGCCAGTTTTAGTTGACCAAACTCGTGACATGAGCTCGCAAAATCGCTTTCGGTTCAAATCTGGTCTCCGTCTTTTTTTTATTAGCTGCGAAAAATACTGAAAATCTCATGGTCAACATTACGAGTTCAAAAGCTAAAAGTCAGTTTTATTCATAGTCGACATCGTATTCGTACTCGTAATCAAATCTAAAGGTCTCTATTATGTGTTAACTTTATACCCAGTTCAAACGTCTACTCAAGAATTAAATGGCATATGGAGTTCGACGTCTACACTGACTTCAAAATCAATTAAATTCGACAGATTTGAATCAAATACGACTTCAGTCGCATTGAGCAAGTCGAATATTCGACAGATTTAAACGTCGAATTGTACATGTGCCGAATCTAATGCACATTATACTCAATTATTTATATTAAATTAATGTTTTATCCACAATTTTGCGTTTCAGGACTTTATCGCGTGGTCGCAAAGCCCTTGTGCACGTGTCTCCTGAATGTGCGTCAAGGCGGTGTCGAACACGACTTAAAGTAAAACAAAAAGTTTCTCGAGATACCCGACCAGTTTTATTAAGCCGTGCATCAGAATATTTGCGCCATACCATCTGCCACCAGCCAGTATTTCATTTTAATCGAACACGTGATCCAGGGATACACGTGGTGGTTCATGCTGAAAGTAACATTAATTTGCAAAACAAGAAAAACTCTCAGAGGCCGTCTTATCCTTGCTGGAGCGTAATTTAAGCTCAGAAATATGTTAACGAAAAAATTCATTATCTTCTATATTTAAAATACCGCGGGAAAAGCCTCGAAACTAAATCATGGCATGGGAATGATACTATAAAACTCGCTTACGAATTAAATACGACTTTATGAAATTCGACGTCTAAAACAAATGCCGAATTTAATAATTTAAGTCGACCCAAATAGGAATTAGAGTCAGCACATAAGAAGTTCGATGTTTGAGCTTCGTCTAAGGTGACAACGCGGCGGTCGAATGTCTACCCTGATAGCAAAGTCTTTCTGCCATTCGTTAATAGTATATGCAAAAAGACTGAAAAATCCTGTCGAAGTCTTGTTGACCATAAGCAAGCTGTTGCGACGGATCGGCAGCATGCTTGAAACTGGTGTAGGCTCGTAATATGTCAGTAATTTACCCAATACGCAAGCGCAACGAATGAAAATAGGTTAAACCAGCAACAACTTGGACAGAAACTATGCCCAATATGGCTTCTTAAAAAAGGTTGTTTGGAATATCGTAAAACCTCAGTCACGCGAACTTTAATTAAATATTCTGTATTTCAAGTTTAACAGTCAACGGAAGTGACTCAAGAACTGCAAGATTAAGGGCGAAGTTGGGTCTCTTGCATTCCAGAATAATATATTTCCTTCCAAACGCTCAGTTTAAAAATCAATGGAAAACAAGGTAGTGGTCACACAATGTTCTTTCCAAATATTGAAATAGCGGGTCAAAAATTAGATTTAGGCGGAGCTTTTTTATTTTTTTCATCGAAAGGTACTAGCAGACAGTTGAGATTATCGAACTTGCCGTCTGCAATTTTAAAATCTACAACGAAACTCTTCTGATTACGGAGGTTCTCTCGTCACTTTCATTGAATGACTATATAAAAAAGCCTTCAGTTGTTATTTTTACATCGCATTATTATGTAATTCACATTTCTATCGAAAGATTAACTCGCTTTATACTATTAAATTTCTCAATTTTGCAGATGGAAGTTATCAGGTTGTGATTTTACACACCACCTAAATCTGTAATTGCTACACATCTATCTCTTTAAAAGTACGCCAGCGAAGCATACTCTTTAAAAGTCGTTTGCCTTAACAAAAATGATAACTTGCTGAAATAAAAACAAATAACTTTCTTTTTAAAGTTGAATAAAGTAAAATTATACGAAGCGCAACATAACAACTTACATTTTTAACCAATTCGAAACCTGTAAGTGTCCTCCCTTTCTTTTAAATTCAACTGGTGTCGGTGGCAGAGTGGAAGAGAGGTTAGCGTGTTCGACACGTAGTCAAACTGAGATTGTGAGTTCGAACCCCGGCCTGACCACTGCGTTGTGCCCTCATGCAAAGCACTTTACTCGACTTGTTTCAGTCGACTCAGCTGTATAAATGAGAAACAGTTTCTTGCTGGGGGCTAACCTGCGATAAATTGGTGTCCTGTCCAGGAAGAGTTGCAGACTCTAATCCGCTTAACACTAAGGAAAACCGGAGATAAGCGCCTGTCTTGTGAGCCACTCGCCTTGGGAAAGGATTCTGCTGTAGATTTAGTTGCAGTGTTACCGAAATATCTTATGCAGTTTAAGGGTCAAATAAGTCGATGCGTATTTTTCATGGTGAAAAGTTAAAATAGATAGAATATGTAATATAATCAAAATGAAAAATAATAACTTGTGGCATTCAAAAACGTTCTCTGTACCTTTTCTGTTGTTAATCCTAGTTTCTTGGCAGTTGCAATTAAGACCGTTAAGAGTTCTATCATGTAAGCGTGACGTATTTTATAACTTATTGCTAATTTCTTATATTATTACTAATAGTATATATTATCATTAATTTCGTATATGGTCATCAACTTCAACTGCAATGTCACGAAACTGTGATCAGTGAGTCAACTGAGTCAACTGCATGCTTTAAAAGGAGCAGAACGGACGTTGACTCGGAACTGTTCGCGCCATACAGCCGTCGAAGATGTTTTAAAAGCTCCAGATTAAGCAAACTAATTGTAATGGTTCAGTCAAAAATGCTTTACCAACCGCAGTTAAAAAGGCGGATTACTCGAAAAAGAGTTTGACTTACCGATGCACAACAGAGAATGAGCAAGACGCCGCTCAATTAGCAAAGTTTGTCGTCTAAATAAAAAAGATATCACACACTTTGTTAAGAAATTATTTGAGTTATGTTTACTACGCGGTGTCGTAAACAGCTTATATTGAGTCTTGTTTTTAAAAGTATATATATGGATCCCTGCTTGTCCATGCATGTATTTTCTATTTGCCATCAAACTATAGCTAGAAGCACTTAGCACGCTGTTAACGCAGGTGTTACATATATTGTCAAGCAAATCCATAGAAGTGACAAGAATAGATCAGTCTCATTAAAGCTCCATTTTTGCACAAGAGTCCACTTAGCTCATGTTGCCTTGTAAGGCACATGTATGGTGGGTTTTCAGCATTTGTTCTTTAGATATCTTAAACAAGATCCCTCGGAAACAGTAAGGGATTCGAAAAACGTTTCAAATATGAACCGGTTTGACAAAACCGTCAAGGTAGTCACTAACCTACTGTCAAATGACATTATCATGAGTTTTATTCTCAATCTTTGCATAAAATTCAGACTGACGAAGGAGTTTGGTCTGATATCTCGACTCTTTCTTTGTTCACGGTCAATAGAAAACAAGGCAGCACGCAAAACAAACATAAAGAGTCTGAAACTCAGACTTATAGAATTTTTCGTTTTCGGATTAATTTACTGATAGCTTAGAAGATATTAAATACTGATACTATAATTATAAACCATGTTACCAAATCAATTGACAGGAAAACTAGCCATTGACGTTCTTATATGATAAATGTCTGTTTTTGATAAAATTAGATGTGAAATTTCACAGCACTGTCGCAATGTTTTAGTGGCGACTCTTAGCCGTGAGTTCTTTTTTTGGAAATTTAAAGAATCAAATGTTCAATCCTTTCTTGAGTTTCGGCCTGTGGCATATTTTTAGCATGTTTCTAAATTTTGGCCTTTTTTCGACGTTCGAAAAAGTTTTTATTAAAACAGTGTAAAGTGGTGGAAATGAAATCAGTTAGCCCAGACTTGAAACTCACAAGACCATTGGCAATACACACACAGACCTTGCACAAAACGTCGACTCTTTAGATTTTGTGTGCATGATATGAAGCAGAAATATTAACACTAACTGAATATTATCTCGAAATTAAAAGAAAAAAGGACATCCCCTAGTTAAACTAGAAAATGCATTAATTTGAGGCCTGTTTCAAACGTCGTGCTACAGTCGAATTTAATTCAGTCGAACTTAATCGAAGCCGTTAAATTTGACAGCAAATGCTCGTCTAAAACAAATTGTAAAAGTCTGATGAACGTAATTTATCGGAACTGATTTGACAATTGTACGAAATAAACTTTTCAGACTTCTGAATTTCGTTTTGAATGTGGGTTTGCAGCAAGTTTTACTGGTTCAATTAAGTTCGACTGAATTAAATTCGACTGTAGTACGACGTTTGAAACAGGCCTGATTCAG
>JANSTQ010145039.1:0-12402 GCA_026167885.1 Bergia puertoricense
GCAATATCTACTGTATAGATCAATAAGCCGATGGCTAAAAGATTTTGATAGTTCAGAATATTTTATTAGCAGGACAAACACGTTAAAGAAAGATCCCAACCGTTTTCCCTTCAGTTCATTTTGAGTAAAAATAACAAGAACTTTTCAGTACTGCTCAAATTAAATCTGGTTGCTTCTGACAGCTAAACGGTGCCAATATTGAGCCAATAATACGGAACCATGCATGACTCAGTTCAGCCAATACTAACGTCTTTGTTTTTGAAGACATTTCGTGGTCTTTTTTTGCTCCACAAAAATTTCGGCTTACGTAGTAATAATTTCAATTCTGTTATTTCTGATACACGTACAGCTTTCATGTGGTATCATCGTGATAGTTTATTGATGGTACATCTATATCATTTTTGACAGTATTTGTTTGTTTTATTAATGACTATATTTCCTTCATCAGCGGTGTTATTTATGTTTGTTTTTAAAATGCATTTAGTGCCGTTAAATAGTCGTCAGACTATTTTTGGAATGATTTGCGACCATTTGCTTGACAATTTTGAAGAAAGACATTGTACAAATATGTCAATACATATGCGACCGCGTGTCTAAGGCCTGCACTGCGGGGCTCGGCTGTATATTGGATCGTTCTTCAAATCAATAAAACTCGTCGCAATTTTTGTTGATGAACTTATTTCGTAAAACAGCTAATTGACTTTTTAATACTACTTCAAGAATCTTAAAGTGTTTGGACCATCCATTTTAATTGAATATGAGAGCTATGCGTCCTATGCATGCACACAGGGCTGGTGGTGCAAAGAGAACTTGAATATTGCACCCCTTCATGGGAAGGTGTCGTTCTGTAACCGAGTTTTCAAAATAACAAATAGATGTCGAATAACGGCGACGTCGTCTTTGCCAGACATCAGTTGACAGTGACACGTAATACTCGTATCTTGGGAAAGAGCCTTTGATAATAATAGTAAGGACCGCCTTGACGGTAGGAAATATGCGTCTGCGGGGAGGCTATCTTTACGAAGATAGATTAAATCACTAGGAGACATCTTTAAATTCTTGTTCGTTACCACGATATCCAAATACTTGAGAAGGGCACCAGGGAATGAGCAAAACTGATTGACATACGATTGTGGTACTTAGTCGTGCTTTGGAGCGTGATAATTACAGAAACTGAGATGAGTTTCATTTTCTTCATTCACTGCAAAACAGCATTCACGATAACTTATTTCAAGTAGGTTTATTTTAATGCTTTTTCAACTATGGTCCATAAAGGAAATTCATTTTACAAAACAAAAGGAAGTGCAAACAACGGATTTAGCGTCATCTCAGAAAAAGTGGCGTACATTGAAAGTTAAGATTACAAATGAAAACTGATAACTCTTTCCTAATTTTAAAATTCTCACAGAATATTTCGCAGTTCTAACAAAATCATAAAACGCCCAACAGAGAGTTACTCACCTCACCTCCTTTACCATGTCGGACGTTTCATTCACAATTAGTTAATTTTCTCGTTAGATGTACGTGAATGTTATGTGGTGAACAACTACTATCAACAAAGTAAACAATACTTTCAACTTTGTTGTGTTGGATACAAAACGTTAGGTCCAATACCCACGCCGAGTGGCTCTTTGTATTGTTTAATGACTTGTTCCCGTGCCGGCTGAGAGATAAGCTACTCACGCTGAGTGGCTCTTTGTATTGTTTAATGATTTGTTCCTGTGCCGGCTGAGAGATAAGCTACCCTGCGACACGATCAGATAAGCTCCTCGGCATGCATCATTTACTTTGCATGTCCAAGGGCCGTGTGATAAGCACATCGTGATATTGTTCAGTGAGTGCTGCCGGGGAGTTCATGAGGCTTGGATCAGTTTGGATCAAGGCAACCACTATGAAGACGTCCCGTGAAATTTAGCTTCCTCGATAGCTATTTGCCCTGATGTACAATGTACTACAATCCCTTTGCTTCTTTGTAGCTTTTTGCCAGTATTTGAGTATAAGAGAATACTAAGGAACTAAGAGACAATTTATGTCACAACGACAATCACATTATCTTCAGAATCTAAAATTTAGCATTTAATGATTTATGCGTTCTATTTGGAGCGCGGTCTTGGTAAGCGCGGATCCTGGTGCATTTTCCACGTGTAATGTTCTATATTGTGTAAACAAGACAATTGTTTTTAGTTGCGTCATCCTTTAGTTTTTTAATTCGGTGCAGGTACAATTGTGAATAAAATTGTGACGTTTGTCACTACTTATTGAAAAATCATAAATTATATGCAAGTCTATTTTTTATGCAATCGTGCCTGTGATACTTAATACTGAACCGGCACGGTTGGTTGTAAAAGACCATATACCCATGTTCTGTTAAGCCCCGTTTATATGGAGAGAAGTTGTCCCGAGTAGAAGGGTCATCCGCCTACCCGAGTTACCCTGGGCGAGTCAACTTTCCCTACATTTCTTTACGAAACGCATCGAACCGTTTTCATGAGAAACACAGACTTGGCTTGGCTAGAAGGGTGACCCGGCATGGCGGGTCACCCGCTTTCCAAGGGTGACCCGAGACAACTTTTTCCCATGTAAACACTTTGGCTCGCCTACCCGGGTCAACTCGGCCAAGAGTAGATACATAGAGCATGCGCGAGCGTTGACGGCAGGCAGGGACATAATTATAAACGTTCGCTAAAGTTGGCTGCGAGAGTGACCCTTCCACTACCCGGGACAACTTTTCTCCATATATAAATGGGGCGTTAGTGCTAGATCTAAACTAAAATCCTATACCGTAAAATCCCGAATAAAAGCTCTCTTCCGAGCATAAGCACAACGAGTCTTAGACGCAAAATTCCATCCGATTATAAGCCTCCAAAATAAAAGCCCAAGGGTTTATAATCGGAAGGGGCTTAATATTAGTCTTGAAATGGACGTCCACAAAAATGAACTTTGCAGCTGTTTTATTTTACACGGTTCAAATTCGGTGAACAACTGAAGGTTGCTGTAGTTGCTGAGTCTTTGAAAACATTAAAAACGCTATTTAACACACTTTCAAATCCTAGAATTTTCAAGGATAAATTCAGTATTACGAAAAACCAGGATAACCCAACAATAATTCAATCCAATTATATACAGGCTCTTTAAGCTCTTGCTGCGCATTGGGAGAGTTGGCCTAACGCTGGTGAGTGAGTGTTGTTTGGACACGCTTGCAAGGAAAACGTTGGACTCGGTGTACTTGTAGGAAATTTGCATGATGACTGATCACTGAAAGTAATGTGTGTACGTGGCCGTGGGAGCGGAAGGGGACTTGAAATAGTTTGAAATAGAAACTTTGCATGGGCAATCAACAGAAAGAAAAAAAACGTCATTAAAAGTTATAAAACGGACAGCGTAAAGTGCGAACAATCAGCTACTTCCTCAACGCCATACACCCTGAAACCGTAGAACTGATTTTCACTATATGAACTTTGATGTACCTAAAACAAATGCAACTTTAATAAATGTCTTCATAACTTTGACTAGGCCAGAAGGGTGATCAAGAACCGGATGTGAAAACAAGCAACGGATCTCTGACCGGTATGCTGAAGAAAGAAAACGCCGCGCTTGTAAAAGAGAATGAGGAGATAAAAAGACAAAGAGATCACATGAAATACCTGGTGGAGGAGAAAGACCGGGAGAATGACCGGCTCAACGACAAGTTATCTGCCTCGCGATCGGAACTAGATATCACTTTGAGAGCTCTGAGAGAGATCGAAGGTATAGCAGAAAAACTGAGAGCCGAGCTTGCAGATAAAGAAGCTAAAATAACGAGTTTAGTGGGTGAACGAGACGCTCTGAAGAAAGAAAACGAAAAGTTTTGTAAAGAATTGGATTGCTTTAAGCTTCAAAGTGAGGTTGCAAGGGATGAACACGCATCACTGTTAAAGGAGTTTGAACGAAGTCAAAAAGTGGTGAAAAGCCTTGAAAACAGACTGGGAAGTAAGACAAACTTATTGAAAGAAAAGCAGCAACGATTGGATACCCTGGAAGTACGAAATGCGAAACAGGCCGAGGAGTTAAAACAAGTGAAAGGGAAAAGTAAGACAACGAAACAATCATCAGTTGAGCTTGAAGACAGCAAACAAGTTGTTAGAAGTTTGGAAAATCTGTTGAGTGCCAAAGAGGCAAGTGTGAAGCAGCAGCAAGAACGAGTACACTTTCTCTTGGAAGAAAATAAAGCACTGAAGAAAGATTTGGAGCGACTCTCCAACGAGAATGAGCAGACGAACAGTTCGTACAAGTCTGTGTGCAAGGCCCTTGATGACAGTAGAGAGGCACTACAGGTAAAGGGAAAATACACGAGTCTTCTCGCAAGATCAGACAAAAAGACATCTCAATGACACATTTTAAATGCATTTATGTTTGTCAGGCGTATGTGTGCATTCTTATCTGTATGAAAATTTGCGAATGTGCGGCCATGAATACGTGTGTGGATGTGCAACTTTGTGTGTGTAAATTCTGATGATTCTGCTTACAGTACGAATGAGCGAGCGAGTGCGTCAGCAGGCAGACACAATAGACCAACGGAACAACTTATAAAAATATAATAAATAGTCTCAAATGTTGGCCATGCAATTATTAATTATTCAATAATAATTATGCTCTCTTTAATTTGCTTTGCAAACTGCAGCACTTTAAAAGTGAGTGTGCCAGTCTGTCAGCCCAACTGGAGGAGAGCCGGAAGCAGGTGGAACACCTGGAGCGAGAGAACACCCGGATGTGTGTTGAGGTGGATTGTCTTCTGCTGCCGGATGACGACTATACTAACAATGGGCATGCGCGACGGGAAGTGGACATTTTGGTGAGGTATTCTGCCTGAACCAGGGGCGGAAGGGGCCTATAGTGCCCAGGCCCCCCTTTTTGCAAAAAACCCCCCACCCCACTTCGAAAACCGTCTTTGAGAGCACAGATACCTTTTTCCAGACCCCTCTTTCCAGATTTTCAAACATGGCTGCCATTCCTCCCATTTCCAAATGTTTTCAGGATCTGCCCCAGGCAATTTAGGGTGCAAAAACTGGTCTGGAAATGACAAAGGCAGGACAAAGCTTCAGAGTTGTAGGCCAAAAACCAACACGTTACAAATCTCAAATAGGAGTATAAAATGAAATCATTTGAAATATCCTTCTCTCATTAAGTAATGATAAATGATTAACAAGACAAAGTACCTACTTTGCACCCTGCAATGTTGAATACAAATTTACTCCTGAATTGAATTAAGGTATCACAGGAGACTTTTGAGTGAGTTTTTTTAATGCACTCTAGTTTGTAAACCATTTTTGCTGACCCCAAGAAGGTAATTATACATTTTCTGAAAGGTCAATAAAAATAGTTTCCTTTTTGGGCAGAATTTCTTAAGAAAGGTGATTAGCCTATTTTTGTAAAAAATGACACGTTTTCTCCGTTGGGTTTATTCTCTCGCTCGTTAAAGCAAACAACACTCATTTTTGTAATAACGTGTTAATCACATGTTGTATTAAAATACCATGTCTCTGTTTTCCGTTAAAGGACTTCGTAATTCTTTTTATGAATTTTTAAAGTTAGACTTTATAAATCTCGGCGATTTTCTTAATAGTTACATTGCAATAACTGAGGGAATGACAGCATTTAAACAAATTCTGAGACACGGTTTTATAGCTTACACAGTTGCCTGACTGTGGTCCAAATTTAAGCCGAATTGATTAAATACCAAGGGAGAATAAACCTCTTGAACTTTCGAAAACTGCCAAAAAATTGGACTCAAGAAAAAGCAAGTTTTATTTTGCAGAGCTGTTTACTCAAGCGTTGTTGGTGGTTCTCACTTGCAAAATGATTGCTTGGTGGGTAATTTGAGACTGAATTGTATGTCAACACGTTTTTTTAAAATACTATAGTTGTAGCTGTCGCCAACGAGGGAAAATGCATACAGACCAAATAATACGGTTGTTCAGAATTAATGATTACCCGTATGCCAAAATCAGGGACAGTATTGCGTCCTCCGAAATCTAGGATAAATCTACGATTGAAAACACAACAGTTAATATCAGTATTTAGTGCGTGTGTCTCTTTCGTATGCTTTAAAATTGCCAAGAACTTAAAAGCACCATAAAGTAAAGCCAAAGGTGGTGAGACGGAGCACTGTGTGCCTGAAGGAAGATACAAAAGCTTCAGTAAATGCAGCAGAGCCGCACACTAACAGCAGTACAGCTGTCGAGATTGTTCCAGGCATTTCGAGAGAGTGCTGCAATAAATACAATACGAGGTTGGTCAGTTGAATTTGCATTCGTGTTTTGTACAGTATAATTTTACTACTGAAATCATGCTATTGTTTATTTGAATAAGTGTTCCTACTTAAGGCAAGCTATCTTAAAATCTTAGTTATGATGGCAGTATATGCCGATGGCCTGGACGTCAGAACCGGCAATCGGGTGAGGAAGGGCAAAACACCGACTGAGACGAAATCGCTTTATATTCATTACTATGGTTGCAGCTATGCCATTTGTTTTAAAACAAATAGTATAAAACATAAAACAGTCCCGTTTCTGTTTTGATGGGAAACGCTTACCAATTCAGTGCACATGGCTATCGCTGCCTTGGTGTGTTCAGATTTTATTTTGTTCCGAACAGTTGAACCACAATTCGTCTTGCATGTGTTGGTATTCAATCGGGCATGTTCTTTAACAGAAATTAGGGTATCTGAAAAAAATTTAGCAACAGTGACTCATTTCTCATTCATTGCTTCAACCGTTTGATCTAATAATTTGTTTAAACTATATCTGAACAGGAAATTATAATATTATAAATGCAAAACTACATCGAGATTGAAAGTGGAAAATATATACCGAGTGTAAAAGCAGCAAACAAAAATCGACAAAACTATGATTTTTCACTGATCAAACATGACAGCGACGCATGTTTGAATGCAACACATGATGTCTTTCCATGCATGTTTGCTTTGCTTTGACAGATCTTGTCAACAATTTTTGATGCCTTGAGAGTTTTGCTGAACACACAAAACTAAAATAGGTTTCTAGTTGGGGTTTTTGATGTTTGGAAGACATTCCTGCTCCCATCTTAAAAAAGTAAAAATATGTGGATGGTGAAAGATAAAAATGTTTTTGTCCAAAAGTCTCCTGTGACACCTTAAACAACACAGAAATGTAGCCCTCTAGCTCTCTGAATCGGGCCTTACAAACCTGCTGCCCTGTTAATTAGTTCTACGTCTTACTTGATTTAATTTATATGATTGTGCAAGATATTGTTATCATTTATTTCTTAAATTTACATGTAACAGTCAATCAGATATTAGCATGCCTCCAGCACTGTAATGGCTTCATCCGGTAGCAGAAGTGCATCAACAGTTCTTAAGTCATCACCTGAAAAGAGGAACTTCCTGCTTTTGACAAGGCTGCTCATAGCTGGGGTGACGATCTGTCTTTGATGTGATCAATCCTCCACACAAGCTTCCATCAGTTCTCATTTCCTCAGCTGCTAAGGCAAAGCTCAATCGACCACACCTAACAAAGCCACAGTTTGACATTTTATATCCAGCCCCTGGGACTTATGGGAAATCAGCAGATTTTGATATCACACTGCTATTCAAACTGTTCCGAGAGGTATGTGGTTTGGTCCCCCCTGCAGCAACAGGATGGGACAAGCTTCCAGCTGTGACAGATAAGAGCCGAGAAGCTGATCTGGCCAGGCTCACGTTTTATCGCAACAGTATCTGTGGACACACCAGTAGTATGGAGATGAGTGAAGTTGATTTTAATGCTCTGTGGCCAAAGATACGAGATGCAATGTTGAGACTTGCCAAAAGCATCAGTCCTGCAAAGGAGATTGAATGGAAGAATGCTATTGATAAATTCCTTAAACGTCCCTTGACTCCAGAAGATGAAGACAATGTTGCTGAGTTAAAGTCCTGGTATCTGAGTGATGAGACAACAAAAGAGTCACTGGTGAAGATACAGTCAGCTGTAGAAACCACTCATCAGCATTTATTGAAGAAAGTGGAATTAACTGTTAAAGATAGCACTGATAATGTCATGGAGGCAATGAAGCAGTATACTGATCAAGTGTTAAGGAAAGTGGACACTGTTATAGGTTCTATTAAAATTGAAAATTTCAACCAACAAGCTGCTGAATGTTCACGGTCAACTGTTGCACTTGATCATGAGTCATGCCCAGAGACTGCTGTGTTGAAAGGTGCAGTTACCAATGAAAGCAAGCATTTTTCAGCTGAAATTGGAAGGACATTTCCATTTAATGGTAAGGTTTCAAAGTGTCAGCTAGTGCACTTATGCATGCGCATGCCATTGGGTGCGCATGCACTGATACATGTAGTAGTCCGACTTCAATTGCTATGTCCCCATGCATTCAGAAATTGGATGCAGGGAACATTGTGTACATATAATAATAAATGTTTTTGTTGTTAGTAGTTTCCTTTGATCAGCTTGCATGTAGTTCATGGTTTCCGCTTGTTGCCCTTGGGCGAGTGTCACACACCTCAAAGTCACTTCACACGCTCACATGCCGGGCAATTGTTACCATGCACAGGAAGTTTACCAATGAAATCAGTTCTCATATGTGAAATTAGTTGTCAAAATTCTAAATTGTATGCTATTTCTCATCAGTTTCAAAGTTCCATTTTTTTAATAACAGTCTCATGAAAAAGTCAGTGCATCTGCAAAAGAAGTGTGCCGAATAAATAGCTGAAGATATTATAAGAATGCATGTAAACTTGGGATATGGACAAATACGGACAAATCGATGTCTCTCAAATACTCTAAACGTAAAGTAAATTTCATTTCCTGGAGCCAAAATTTTCTGGGGGTGG
Source organism: Bergia puertoricense (assembly GCA_026167885.1). Taxonomy (NCBI): domain Eukaryota; kingdom Metazoa; phylum Cnidaria; class Anthozoa; order Zoantharia; family Parazoanthidae; genus Bergia; species Bergia puertoricense. The sequence continues at coordinate 8,843 of JANSTQ010145039.1, forward strand.
ATGCCTCCAGACCCTCCAAAATTATCACACACTCATCGCTCGCTTAACCTTGGTGTCTCTGTAAAACAGATAAATATTGTCGAGGGTCCTTTGGGACGCACTAATTTTTTCACGAGCCAAGAAGTTATAAAAGGCAAACAAACTTCTAGTTCTGTTTGTAATTAACATTTAACATGTCTCATTTTCACCTTCACATGCGTTGTTACATGTAGTATTTACTTTTTTCTGACATATTGTCCATTTTTTTTCAAACATTTAGTTTTGTACACTTAAGTGACTGTATAAATGGTCTGTTTTCAGTGTCGTAGTTTATTTGACACATGTAAATTAAACAATATGGATTTGGGTTTATGTATTTTGTGTTAAATACTGGTTGTTACATATTGGTTTACAAACTACCTGTAATATTATGCCCTTAAAGAAATATCATGTGCGATTGTAGAATAACACAGTCAAGTATTTTTTCTTGTGCTTATAAGTCAGAATGTACAGTATAGAGGCAAGAAACCTCCATACCCTTGGAATTCCCAGTTCAGAAACCATATCTTCAGAATATTTTCCAAAAGGCCATCCAAGGCAGAGGTATGGGTATTTTTTGGAACTACCCAAATGAATACAACTTTCATTAGTTGCTCCAAAAGGAATAGAAAGCTAACACATTACTTACAGATAAATTGTATCTTGGGGTATCATTAAATCAATTTGATTTGGGTGTGCAGCTTGCTTCATGAAAGTCCTATTTCAGACCAAATTATTTTTTTATTTTCCTTAACCCAATCTTAGATATGATGCTAGAGTTGAGTGCCACAAAATGTATTTCATATGCTATACAGTACACCTTAAATTATCCTAATATAGCTTGCACTTAAATGCTATTTTTTTAGCATCTGATTCCTATGGTTTTGTCCAAAAATGATACCACATTCCACACCAAAGTGTCACAATATATACTCAATTTCACTCCGAAATAGCATGAAGAACATACCCTTTGGTGCCACTGATATCGTTTTACTTTTAGCTTTGAATATAGTGCTTTCCTCATGTTCTTACATCTCCCGCACCCTTTTCGCGCATTTCTGCTAAGTTGTAACCCTTGTCTTGGAACAAATATTTGTACTTGAACATATCTCTATCTATTGAATGTGACCTTCAAGAAAAGTTAGTAGGATTTGCCATAAATTTTCTCGTACAACCTTACTTTCTATTTGTTGGAAGTGTTTATATACTGTAAGTAACACTTGGTTGTTTTACCTGTCATGTTTCAGACCCATCAGTTTACGTTGAAATACTACAGGATGAGTACAAGAGAAGAGCGTCTCAATTCCAGCCACTGTCTTGGTGTGACGACCTTGTGTTCGATCTTGAAAAGATTTATGTGGACCTCGAAGTCATTAGAAGAGAGAAGGAGCGATTTAAGCTAACTGATGAGACCGTTGAGTTGGAATTCATGTTCAATCCCCACAAAGATTGTGGCAGCCCAACGAGTGTTTTGATTGAGGCAAACCCTGGAATGGGTAAAACAACGTTGAGTTTAAAACTTGCATATGAATGGGCCATGGGCAGGATGCCTGAGGATTTCCCTCAAATTGAACTTGTGCTTCTTCTGAAGTGCAAAGTAATGGAAACTGGATATATCTGGAAAGCTATCGAAGAGCAACTCCTTCCTGATGACATTGAAGAAATTGTGAAGACTGGATTATTCCAATTCATCAAACACAATCAGGAGAAAGTGCTGCTTATTTTTGATGGACTGGATGAAGTCGCTGATGATATATACAAACAGCTTGAAGATTTTCTGAGAAGAAAACGACTTTCTAGTAAGTGTTTTCTTGTCGTGACTTCTCGACAGGAAAAAGGGTTACAGGTGAGAAAATATTTTGACACAGTACTCGAAATCAAAGGCTTTTCGCAACTGGAAGTTGAAAAGTATGTGCGTTTGTATTTCAAGCAAAACGAGGCTATGTCGAGAGCCTTCCTTGAGCTACTACAGGAAAGAAAGAATCAATCCTTACCATACTATTCTACTGTGTGTGCTTTTTGAGGACAAGAAAAGCAAATGGCCCTCCACGCGAACAGAACTGTATGATGCCACTGTTTGCTATATCATAAAGTGGTACTGTGTAAAAGAAGAGTTACCTTTCGACGAAAACACTGTCTTTGAAGACTTTAACGATGAGATAATTCAACTTGGTAAACTAGCTTGCGTCGGTCTTCTGAATGACCGTTTGTATTTCCTTGAGAGCGAGCTGGGCCACGTTAATGCTCGTATAGTAAAGCTTGGATTGTTATCGAAGAAAGCAAGCGAGTCGAAATGCAAGCCTGATCATTTGTTTTGCTTTTTGCATAAAACTTTTCAAGAGTACTTTACAGCAAAGTATCTTGTTGATCAGATGGATATCGATGAATCGGGAGCAGACGAAACATTGAAGAAACTGGCTGGCTATTCAAAGTTCTTACGTGTTTTGTTGTTTATGTCTGGCATGCTGGGAAAAAACGCTCAACTTTTTCTGCAAGAACTGGGAACAGTTTTCTTAGAGACATTGGAAGGAGAGATTACTGCATGGTTTTTTGCATGTTGCTGGCAGAGAACCAATTTGGGAAAGAACTGGCATCAGTAGTTTGCCCATTCTTTCCCCACTCACTTATTGTACTTGGTCGTTGTTACAGTAATGCTATGGTGGAAAGTCTGTCCTATGTATTGCAAGTCAATCCGGATGAAGGTACCCTCAGTACACCGCTGCAGTCATTGCATGTAGTTGTGAAGGAAATAGAGATTGTCACTGAAGCTTTGAAAGTAAACAGAACGGTAAAGTCGCTCAGTTTCAGACACGGCAGCTGGGGTTTTAGTGATGCAGTAGCAGAGGCAGTAGCAGATGTAATTAGGGTAAACACGACAATACTCTCACTGAACTTGTCACTGTGCAACAGTGACACGGGTGCTTTGGCAATATCTGAGGCAGTAAGGGAAAACAGAACTCTAACTTCACTGGACGTCTCATTAAATCTGATGAGTGAAGCAGCTGTGGGTTCAACAGCTGAAGCAGCAAATGTGAACACAGCACTAATGTCGTCAGGTTTACCTTGTTTTATTTTTGAAAACTTAATTTCGGCAATCTTAATTTCAAATATGATCATTCTGTATATCTTAATTGTTAGTTTTACACGCCCAACTTTAACATATTTAGTTATAAATTAGCAATTTGATAGGTTTTGCGATAAGTTAATCGTTTTCATATTTCCTTATTTGTTTCAACCAATCGCGTTATAACTCTTCTTAGGGAACTACCCCTTTATAAGTTTAAGCACGTGCGTTAGGCACCTTAGTTGCATTCTTATTAGCAAGGCAAAGGTCAATCATCCGGAACCTTACGAAAGAACAGCCAAGATCGTAAGAAAGATCGAAAGAAAGAAAAGATTGCCTGTACATCTGGAGACTAACTGAAGTAAGTCGTTTCATCCACTTGTCAATATTTATAAGTAATGACTGAGCCTAAGTTCTTAAAGTTTTCCTTCTTCCTTCTCTGATTTGATCAAGTTTATTACATTGTTTGATTGATTGA
>JANSTQ010145050.1:0-12400 GCA_026167885.1 Bergia puertoricense
AATAGCACGTTTTTTATCCCCAAAAAACCGAGGGGGGGGGGGGGGTTAAAATGACCCCCCCCCTCATGCCTTCTAGGGCTAAACTGAAATAATATAATTCTGAGATGTATGCACTGAGCCACTGAACTCATTTAGTCATTACTTACGGATGACGTAGTTCTCGGTTCAGTCTTCACCAGTGAGAGTTCTGGTAACAAGGCTGGCATGTTGTTATACAGCAGTGCTTCATGCAGCATTCTCCAGCACTTTTCGTTTTCTTTCAGTTCTTCTCTCCTTAGCTCCGTTATCAACACCCTGATATCCACCAGCCCCAGTCTCACAGCTTCTATCACCTTGGCAGCGTGACCCAGTCTCTCCTCCTTGCCATGGTAGATCCACTTGATGACCGTCTTGAAAACAAACGTTTCTGATGGCGCCGTCAAGTTGTTCCTTTGTAGCAAGTTCAATAGCTGACCGGCATCAATGCAATCGAGAAACTCCTCTGTCTCGCTGGCTTCTTTGAAGACCAAAGCCATTCTATGGAAAACTTCTTCTTTGAGATCAAGCAAACTGTGTCTTTCGGCAATGTTCAACACCTGTTTTGTATGTTGATGTTATTAGTAACTGTGGAACAATGAGCATTGTCTTGGCATCATGTTTATGGTAAATAAAGTTTAATTTGTTCAGAATATATTAAAACAGAGAAAACTTAAGAACAATCTCCTACTTGTTCGGTATATGAAAATAGTTTATAGTTTCTAAGCGAATATAACATTTTTCTGTTGTTATCAAATCGCAAATGTGTATCTTAGCATATTTTAAACATTTTCCTCCTGTTGAAGATATGAAATCTTCCGGAGTTTTTTTTTCTGAAAGAAGAACACAAATAATATATTACAAAAATTCAGGTAAAAACAGCCAACGTTGAGAGAATATCATTATCCCGAATAAACACCCGGGGATGTACTCAATTTCCACACTTTTAGAAGGTGTTTGGTTGAGTAAGAGTAGAGGCGTTTACTCCAAAGCCCGGGTGTTTATTTCTAATTTATCAAAACAAGGAAACCAGATAAACAGATTTTATTCCTTCATACAAATCATTACATTATGGCAACATCAACTTTAGTTTTCGAGCTTTAGTTCCATTAAGTTTAATAGCCATTATGTACGCCCGTTATACTGTATTTCTCAAATAAGCGCCGGGAGCGTTTATTCCTCTTTTGGGGGTAAAATGGCATCTTTTTAAGACGGGGCGTTTATTAAATGGGTGATTTTTTTTCAATAGCTGTAACAAGAACTCAACATATTGTCAAATCAAACGCTGATAAAAATGGAACACAACAAAGTGACAATAATCCACAACATCTACATCATATTCATCCGCGTCAGTTTTTTTAAAAATTTTCACTTTTTTTCTCCTTTTCAAATTAATGCCCCCTCTCAAATAAAGGGGTGTTTATTTCTTATGGGAGTTTTGGAAAGGAGTGTATATTTGAGAGGAGACGTTTATTCGAGAAAATACGGTGAGCGGACTGACGGTATTATTTTTCTTCATAATACAACATGAGAAGGAGGAGGGGCGTTTATTCTAGTAGCGGTGTTGAATTGAAGTTGAAGCGGAGCTTTTAATAAAAAATGTACCGTGTGTGGAGGAGAAATAAGGCTTCTTCTATTGTAGCTTCGAGTGGCTATCCTCTCTGCCCAAAATTTTAAGTAGACTACTTGTATCGAACCATCAACTCCTTCCTCCATTTCATGGCTCCCAATCCTTTCAATCTTCGGGTCCGCGGCCTGTTTCCTTAATTTAAAATATCATTTCACAGCTACTTTACTAGTTCTTATCGTCACGCAAGACAAACAACTATTACCTTTTGCAAGCTCTGAATATCCAGCTTGCTCAGTTGATCCGTGACCATGGCCTCTGAGATGAACTCCGAACACTTCTCAATCACGCTCGACACTTGCAGATGGTCGGCCGCTCCAAGCACTTCAAACACGTTCTCTTCTGTAATGTTGATCTCTGATTTGTACACAAAGTCCAGGATGATCTGGAGAGCTTCTGGGGTCACAGAACTGTCTTTAAGCTCGATCTCTTTCTGGCAACTCTCTCGCATGCCATCCGTAAACATAGCACAGAAATACTCGCTGCTCGCAGCCAACACGACTCGATGTGCATCGAAGGATTTGCCATAAACTTTTAATGAAACGTCAGTGAGAGTCTGGGTATCTCTCATTTTTGACATCTTGAAAAGTAGTTGATCCGAATGAGTCATCAAACTCTGCCGATTCGAGGACATATTCCTACTTTCGCTTTTAGCACAAGTAACTTAAAACTATGAACGCTCCTCTCACTTCCGGTACTAGTTTCCAGTCTCTTTCTTTTTGTCACAAAAGAGATCTGAAGAGACTGAGCGCTAGGATGCTTGATAGGGAAATAATGCACCAGTCATTTAAAACACCCGCTCCCCCCACCCCAGGCATAGGCAGGGGAAGCGGGGACGTTCACCCAAAATTCACCATTTTTTAAGGCTCCGGTGTGCGCAGCCTCGTTCCCAGGGCTTTTCCCTAGTAAAATGGAGGATCCTCCATTTTGCTGGGGAAAAACCCTGGGAACAAGGTTGCGGTGTGCGGGGATTTCACTCAGTTTCATTCCCTTGCCACTTCGGGCGGGGACTTAGCGGGGGCTCTTGCAGGGCATTTACTTTATTGAACAAAAGCGACATTTTCGTGCCGCACGGTAATTTGACATGAATTATCTGCACATGGAAACATCACGTGGCGAGGTGAAGTTTTTTTGCGGTCTTTATAAGCAGCTCACGACGTGGACGTCTGAGGTAAAGGGTCGACCGGAAGTAAAAATACCAAAATAGCGGTCACTGAGCATAAGCGGTCGCCGTCCACATAAAGACGACCGGTGACACTGTGTTTTGGCGGCGTCCACTAATTCAAGTGAACGTGAGTTTAAATTCGTATTTTTGCGTTTTCTTTTTGCATTTTCTCTGATTATTGACCTGGGTGATTGAATAATTTTTTAATTATTTGCCACCATAAGTGCATTTTTCTGTGTTCTCTGTACTACATCAAACAACATTTCTTGTTATTCTTTCCATAAATTGCAAGAAAGTATAAGAAGTGTTTGCTCAAAGATGCCCATGTGTCCCGGATTCCAGCGATTGCTGATCAACTATAGAACTGGAGAACTTTGTTAGACTATTTCAACTGACACATGTTATTAAAAGCAGTGACATATTTGTTTTGTTGGTTTCCAAAATATTAAAGTTTCTTTGATCTTGCATTTTAGAACTTTTGTACAAGTTGTAAAGCTGAATTCCCCGGAGGTGGGGGTGTTCACCATGAAATCTTGCCGTGGTGACCGGGTCCTTCACCTAGTTCCACACCGGCAAAAAGTGAATGTCCCTGCTATCCCCGGGTGGGGGAGGGTCCAATGACTGGTGCATAAATCAAGGGAAACAATATATTTTTGCTAACCTGATCGCACAGTAACAGGACTTACTCACCTCTCCAAGCAAGAGTCTCGTCTTCTGTCTACAGTGGTGATTTTCGGTCTGGCCAATCACAGTGCACCCTGCACCCCAGCCAAAGGAGCTCTTGAATTGTTAATCTTCCAGGCAACATGTTCAATGCATTTGTGTAGCCTAGCACGTAGGGCTCGTAAGTTCCCTTTTAGTCGTTCCCCACTGCACTTTGATGCGATTGTTATATTATGTATCGATATGTAATGGCAGTGGGAAATCTTACAGTTCTCTCAACGATTCCACCATGTCATATTTTTGTGGTTAACTTTGGATGTCAACAGCACGTTTTGCCTGAAATGTTATATTAGCTTCTCGTCGCGGAAAGTTGTTTTGACTTTTTGAAGCGATCTGCTTTCCAGAAGTTAATGTTCGTTAATTTCGCCAAAATACAGGGGCTTTTAAATAAAACTGCAACTTGCATTGTAGGATTTTTTTTCAAAACCAGTCCCCGCCTCAAAAGTAAAATCGTCAACCTCAAAGAAGAACACCGGTTTAGGCCAAATTACAAAAATTATCGGTTTCTTTCCAGATTCTTTTCCCCAAAAAGTAAATGCGTCGGGCGATTTTTGTTTTACTGTTTTTGAGTAAGACTCTCAAAGCAGTTGTGGAGAATACATATACTTACATATATATATACACACACAGGTGCACCCCGCGGGGCTTTTCAGCTACCTGTTCACAACAAGTATATGGTTCAGCGACTTAGCCAGACCGCTATGAGCGGTTCACAATGGTTTTCTGTCCGAGACATTAAGTTGCGCCCTCAGTTAACAGGGCCACAACACCGGGATTACCCTACTCTTTTCAAGAAGTGTGTGGGTTCTTTTAAGTCCCCCGATAGAATGTCAAGAGACTAGACCAACGGCTTAACGTCCCTGTCCGCGGACGGTGTGGCGAAAGAAGGTCGCACAAAGTTTAACCCTCGACCAGGCCGGGGATCGAACCCGGGACCTTCTGGTTGGCAGTCAGAGATCTTACCAGCCGCGCTAACCTCGCACACATTATCATTAACATTTTCACACCAGTGATAGAAAACGATGATCAGCACGTGAAACTTTTATTTTTCATAGAAAATGGATAGAGTTGTTACTTGATTGTAAAGTGATGTTCAGTACATTGTTGCATCAGTTACTTGATATGTTACTTTGGTAAAACTTTTAAAATGCCTTTAGCCGCAACTAGGAGTAATGAAGTACATTGAACGTTGCACTTGGTCAACTGTAAACGATTCTCACTTTTTGCTTGGAAAGTCTAAAGTAAAATGGAAAATATTATAAGAAATATCCCCCAACTCGAAAACTTAACATTATGATTTTAAGACTGATATTCGAGACTGAAATCCCGAAAAATTTGAAAAATTCAGCCCGAGTCCCTAGAACAGATAATCTTACATGTCACTAGATCGTCAGCACGCCATCTATAACGTTTCCTGAGGTGATTTTAGCATGTTCATTTTTCAGTTTCAAATTTTGTCTAGTCTTTACAAGGTTCACAGCACGACCCAGCAAGTTCGTTCAGACGTTGCAGAAGTGCTACAATGTTTCCAATACTTCAAACCATTTAAAGATAAAATAACCAATTTCAAATTGTCAGTCTCTCATACAGTTGGTTCTTCGAAAACTTGGTTAACTTTCATAGACAGATTCAACAGTACGCACGTTCGTTTTTAAAATCAATGTTTTATTGGAAACTTCTGTCACAGTGCGCGATTTTTCACCAGGCAGCTCCCGTCATGCACTGATTAAAATAAAACTCTTTTGCTTCAAATCAAGAGTGAATGGTTATGTTTAATCTGACTAATGAGACGTCGGGAGCGAACCAATTGTTTTGACAGTTAGTAGATATAAACACTCTTTATAAGTGGTTAAACAACTGTAGAAGAGGGGAGAGGGGAGGACTCGCCGACGTAAACGTTTTCAATAATTTACCAAAAACCTAAGTAAAATGGATTGTTTATATACTGCTTTGGGGAATCTAGTTAATCGTGTTCAAAGGAGGTTACTAGTTCAAACTCTTTATTATACGTTTTAGTTTTCGATATTCCAAGATTTGTAGTCTCCCTCAAACTAAACTCTCGATGACTAACGTCAATCTGGCCTAATCTGGCCTAAGTTTGCCCAACATCGCCTGCTCTCGTTTCACATATCCAGTCAATATGGCGGCCTAAGCCTACCTAATATTGCCTGATCTCGTTTCACATATCCAGTCAATCTGGTCTAAGCCTGGCTAGCCTAACTGATATCACTTGGTCTTGTTCCACACATCCGGCCAATCTGGCTAATACGCATTGACGTAGTTGGAACTAAATCCTACGAAGTCCGCTTCTTTCCACCTGTCAAACGTCTTTTGAACGTCAATATGTCGGTATACAGTGCGCCGTCTGTCTTTAGATGAATTGATCAACAGGTGTGTGGCTTGCCTACCTGATCAAACCCAGCCCAGTTAACGAGTATCCTGTTTGAACTAAAAGCAACACAGACTCAAGTACCTCAAATGATTTTCAAGAACTTCCCAGGCCTGGACATTTTTTCCAATTCCAAGGAATTTCCAGGGTTACTACTGTTTTCATTCCTACGGGATTCCTGAGACGTTATGAAATTTGTTGTGTCGTCGATCAACGACAACATATTTTAATTTCAGTTAAAACTACGTGTCTGAAGACAAATGGAACCAATTACAAAATCACAGATCTGCAGACAGGTACGGCCCTGTTTGAAATAAAATTTGATTGGCGGCAGCTGAAAAGAAACATCGAGTGACAAAAAAACCTTCAAAACGTTGCGTAGCAATGAAAACAGCGACGATACAAAAACTATCTACAAATTACAAATATAAAAACTAATAATTTAATAATACTGAATCTAATAACTGTAGATTTAAGAAGGATCTCTCCCATCAGTACACGATTTGTTCAAGTTAATAACCGAGCATGTGATCAGTGAATCAGGGTCAACAGCTACCATGTTTTTCCATTCACAAAGGTTCACTGAGTGCGCTTCATCTGTGGAAACTCTTATTCCGCTGTCAAGGACAAAATTGTTCAGTTTAAGGAAGATCGTGTTCTCAGCTTCAAACGCAAACTTGGAGGAACCAGGATCAAACGAGTGTTTCTGCACCACTTCTGACCAGCGGTCAGTCTCCTTACAGTACACTTCAACAGTCTTGGAATCGTAATTCCTGCCTTGACTGTTGGTCTTTCCACCAGCAATTATAAGCTTTTCATTATACACAAGAGCATAACCTGATCTGCGATTACTGAGATTGTTTGATTTACGTGTCCACTGGTTTTTAGAAGCATCAAAACACTGAGTTAGGGAATCTTCGATTGCATATATGCAGCCATCCAGTACGGCAACTGCCACATCACTGTCTGGATACTGCTCAGCAGTCATAAACTGACCTATTTGTTGCCATATTTTCTCTCTAAAGCTGTACCTTTCAGGATTCTTACCAATCGCATAGAGGTATTCTCCCAGAACAATCAGTTGGTACCTCCCCCCCTTAGAGTTTCTCATGGCAGGCAACTGGTCCCACATGTTACTATCGATACTGTACCGATATACAAACTGGTCACCTCCAACGTAGATGTAGTTACCAAATGACGTCACGGCACGACACGGCTCGTCTATCGGAACATTTCCTCCAAATTCCTGCCACACCTTTTTTGTCACATCATAGAACGTAAGCGGTGCTTTTGGCAGGACAGCAACCAAAACCTACAGAATGACAATGGGCGTACATCAAATGGACAGCAGTTTGACAACAGATTAACATTAAAGTTTGCGGCTCACAAGGAATACTTCTTTTTTGAAAAATTAACTTGCAACAAAGGCTAGGGATGATTTCAGCAGTTCTTTCTACATATAGCTCTTGGTCCGTGCTCTTCTGATTCCATGACTTTCCATAACTTTTTCCATGACCTTTCGCAATGACCTAATTTTGACTATTATAAGTTATCGTTTTCTTGGCGATACCAAAAACTATTCACGGTTTGAGCTTTTTTCAGCACAGTAACCCCGTTTAAGATAGAAATAGGTAGGGTTTAGGATACAAAAATCTTTGTTTACCCAAACGTTTTGTCTGATGTCAATCTAACTTTCCGTAGGTAAACGGAGATAAAGTTCTTTTTTCTTCTCACTCATTAAAGTAAATGGATCCGTGTTTTTATACGGTAATTTTCATTTTCCAAAACTTTCCATGACCCAAATCAAAACGCCATGACTTTCCAGACATGGAAAATTGATTTGTAAAATTCCATGACTTTTCAACCCTGCAGTTCTCTTTTAAAAGGTGTCTGCTATCACTTTTCACAACTCGCGAAGAGGGCCAACTCTTGTTTGGCATTAGCTCAAATACTGATCTATTATCATATCCGTCTCGCTCTTTAATTAAACGATTGTGGTTGATTTTGTGTTAGGCAGAGTACTCTATCAATCCATGCCAACCACCACCATAAGAAAATCCGATTACCTCAAATTAAAAAAAAAAAAGTTCACGATTTCTCAAAGTTTGCTCGATAACCTATAAAATGAATATAGGAGAAACAAACGTTGAAAAACCAAAAAATTGTTCAATGAGCAGTTGGTCATACAAAACCGAAAATGTTATATTTTAAGGTATTTTTAAGGTTAAGTTAACGTTTTTCCTATGCCATGTGGGATTGTATCAAAACTTCCAAACATAATGTAGAATTCGTTTTTATTGAATTTAACAAAATTTTATCAAATAGTTCAAGAAACTTTGAAGCCCCTCGTAAATCAGAAAGATTGGACTAGTACCATGATAACAACATGTTGCTCAACAGTACGGTGAAATTCTATAACTTTTATACATTCTTAAAACGCTGTGAAATATCTCAAATACAGCAAGAATAGAAAAACCAGCCTCTAGACAATTCAGCTGTTGATATTATGGTTAGATACCTTTAAAAAAATAAATCTCAGTAATACATTTGGGCCAATATTATGATGGAGGAGATTAAGAGGACATTTACCAATCATTTGGTACAAGATTGCATCTTGGTAGCATATCTTATTTGCACAATGTTGCATTTCGCTGTAATCTGATGTCAACAAGTACATATATTCACAAACAAAGAGGGAGGTGTTCTAAAAATTATGTTCATAGTAGTTACTATCAAGATATTTCTTGAAAAATGGAATTTAACTTACTGATGATGTAGGTCTTGGTTCAGTCTTCACTAGTGTTAGCTTCGGCAACAAAAACGGCATTTTGTAATATATTGATGCTTCTTGCAGCATTTTTCTGCAATCTTCAATTCCCTGCAACTCTTCTCTGCTCAGTTCTGTCATCAACACTTTGACATCCACTAGCCCCAGTCTCACTGCTCCTATCAACGTGGCTGCTTGACCCAGTCTCTCCTCCTTGTCATGGTAAATCCATCTGATGACCACTTTGAACACAAAAGTTTCAGATGGCACTATTAGGTCTTTTCTTTGTAGCAAGGTCAACAAATGTATGGCTTCGATGTGATCAAGAAACTCCTCTGTCTCACTGGCTTCTTTGAAGACCAAAGCCATTCTATGGAAAACTTTTTCTTTGAGATCAAGCAAACTGTGTCTTTCAGCAATGTTCAACACCTGTTTTGTACAATGGGTATTAGTAATGTCTTATGCTATTTGGAGTCAATGGAATCCAATTTTGTCTGTAATGATATGCATGATAACAGCAATAATTGAGGACACTGGACAACCACAAAAAGGGAGTTCATTTGTTTAAGGATTACAGACAGAACTGGAGGTCACGAACTTCTGCAAAGCTACATAAATTTGTCAGAAATTACAACTCAGCAATTACAATTAAATAGGAATACAATGCAACTCATATCTTCATTAGTTCAGTTGTTACTTAATGTTAGGGGTGTATTCTATTTCTGTTCAACCCTAAGCCTAGCTAATATTGCCTGATCTCATTTCACATATCCAGCCAATCTGGTCTAAGCCTGGCTAGCCTAACTGATATCACTTGGGGTGTATTCTATTTCTGTTCAAAAATTTTCGACAAAAATACCTAAGAGGAGACAACACATTAAGTCTTTTATAAAGAGGGGGTGCATCCAGAGTTCTATTTATATTTTCTTGGGCTTTGGTGATTAGATTAAAGCTTATAAATTATCCTTGGATCCACCATAGCATACCAACCCACATCCAAATCCTGCTGGAGGCTCCAAAGTTTTGGAGGATTCTCCGGTAAACTTCCAAAATCTCCAGCATTCCAGGGCCGGAAGAAGCATCCCAGAGTTGGCCCGGCTAAATAATACTTACATAAATACTTGCGCCGAAGGCGCGAATATCTAGGGGGCTCCGGGGACATACTTCCCCAGAAAATTTTGAAATTTAAAACCTCTAAAATGCAATTTCCTGCATTTTAAGAGAGAAAAAGGCAAAAAAATTGAGCAAAAATGATATGCAAATCTTACATGGTTTGCAGTAAAATAACATGTCTTACAATAAATTTGCAAGGGTTTATACCTAAGCTGTCGGTATCTCAAAGATGAACATTAACACGTATGTTCGTAATGTACTTATGTGGCAACGAAACAAATGAATTGTACAAATCGTCCCATGCCTTTAGGCCCCCAGTGGGGCAGGGGGCCGCAACAATGTCTCTCCTCCTCCGAGTCTTGTCCTTTGCTATCACCTGCGCCTCCCCCCCCTGACAAGCCCATCTCTCTTAGTTCGGTCTTAACAGTCTTTTTCCAGGTGGTTTTGGGTCTTCCCCTTTTCCTTCTATCTGCTGGTGTCCACCTAAGGGCAACCTTGGGTATCCGATCTGGCGACACTCGTAGTACATGTCCCAACCATCTGCTACATTTGGAGGCCTAGTGTCTACATCAAGACATGTTCCGGAAGGTGGTGGATCCGCTGGTTCTTCTGGATCTGGCCGAATAAGGACCTCTTCAAAGTGCTGTACCCATCTTGTAGCTTGCTCCCTTTCTGTTGTTATCATCTTTTCCTATTTGTCTTTTACTGGCATGGTGTGGTTGGTGTTGTTACCACAAAGCTGTTTAGTGATCTTGTAAACTGTGATAAATTCTCCTTTCTCTGTTGCTTCCTCTGCTTCGCTAGCCAGCGTCTCGATGAAGTTCCTCTTGTCCTTGCTTGCACTTCGTTTCACTTCTCTGTCTTTGTTCTTGTACTCCTGCTGTGTCCGTTCAACCTGCCTCGACGACTTCGCAATCAACATCTTCTCCTTTGCCTTCCTCCTAGCTTCTATTTTGCCCCATGTTTCAGTTGATAACCATTTCTTGGTCTTCTTTCTTTGCAGCATCAACAAAAGACTCCTTGATTCTGTTTCATGAACATTCCACTGAATCCTGATCTGTTTCGTCTTCAAGGTAGGCAAGTGCAGCAAATCTGTTCTTAAGTTCAATACTGAAGTTTCTTCTCACCTCGTGCGATTTCAGTCGGTTGATCGCATACACTTTTCTACATTGCTTATTAGAATGTACAGCCAGAAGTTTTAGCTTCACCTCTGCAAATAACATGTAGTGATCACTGCCTACATCTGCACCCCGATATACGTTGACGTCCAGAGGAGATCCCCTCCATTTCTTGTTGATTATTACATGGTCGATCTGGTTGACCGTACGACCATCAGGGGATTTCCAGGTCAGTTTGTGAATATTCTTGTGGGGGAAGATTGTACCACCTATTGCACAGTTGTTGTTAAAAAAAATCAACCAGCCTTTCTCCATTATCATTAATACTGTCACAGCCATGCTTCCCCATGACATCACAGTTATTGTTGTCTGCTCCAATTTTAGCATTAATATCTCCCATTATCAAAAGCATATCATGTTGAGGAACTCTAGATACTTCATATTGGAGCTGTTCACAGTGGCTCGCAGATACGTTTTCAGCGGTCGCATAGCACTGAACGACCGTTCACTGATAGCATTTGTCGCTGGCATAACCAGGATTAGCTGTAGCACTTTGATGACTTCACTGATCAGTTGCCGTTCCAGGCAGGGATGTCAAAAGTTGGTCCAGCCATGGCCGGACCAACTGGATCGGCTCCGCCGGCCCTTCATTCTCAGGCCATATGTATCTTGAACTTTCTTAGGTCTGAATTTTAGGGCTATTATTTCATCTGTCCAACTTTTAGTTTCTAAGTGCACTTTGCTCCTATACCGAGCAAATGCATAGGTACATTCAAGTAACATCAATCAAAGTATAGCTATAGCCTTTTAAATAGTGAGATTGCAATAGCATCTGTGGGATCCCAATGAGTGGAGCTTACCCATCTCCAGTGAACTTCCAACATTTTGATTTCTCCAATTTGACAAGTGTGAAAAGATTGAAATTCAACCAGTTTTTAATTAATACTAAACAACAACACGCAAAGATTTACAAGTGGTCATGGCCGTCAAAAATCTCCGAAATCTGATAACGTGTGAAACTCCGAAATCTAATTGGCTAAGCTCTACAACAACACACTATCGTGACAGCAAGTATTTATTTATTTACATTTCTTATTTATTCAGCTGACAAAAATACAACAGCATCAACAACAAACAAAACAAAAACCTTTAGTTAATTAAAACAGAACTTACACATTTGTAACACACTGACTGGGAGGCCAAATTTCACAAACCTATAATTTTCACCAATTATAGTGGGCCCATTGCTGACAGGGGTTAGGAAAGGACGTGCGCCATGCGCAAATGGCGCACAAATTCAAAGTAGGGCGCATTATAAGACCAATTACCGGGCCTACAATGCGCCCTTGTCCCACTAAATCTTAATAAATTTCCTCTACCATTTTAAGTCTTCGTGTTCTTCAAAAAAAAAAAAAAAACTCCACTGAACGACTGATCGAGCACGTTTTACTGTTCGATCAAGCACTCTTAGTTCCAGGCTTAT
>JANSTQ010145083.1:0-12399 GCA_026167885.1 Bergia puertoricense
ATAATCAATTTGACGTCTTAAAAATGATTTATTTTACTTTGAAAAGTTTGTTCTTGCCGTACGCGGGAAGTTGAGCTTGCGTGACCTGACGTAATCCTTGGCTCTATCCAGTTTTAGAACACGCAACTGCAGCGAATCAAAGCGCGCGTACTATCGCTTCTATTTTCTAATAAAAAATAAAACAGTTTATAACAAAAACCTAATAGGTAAAGGACTGTTGAAAGTAAATGACCTCTTAAGTTTGCATGGAGGTGTTATGAAAACGGAAGAACGTTTGGTCCCAAGGTTCACTTATGGAGAAGATTTTTTGGTAATGGGTTTTATTGGCGTTTTCCCACATCAATGACGGAAAAGTTTGGAGTTTACAAAGAAAACCCTTTTAGTTGACAATGATGAAGCACAATTTTGGATAAACGCACAATTCACCAAGATAACAAAGTATATATATATTTTTGAATTTGAATGGGATATGGATGAATTTTAAATTTAAATGGATAGCAAAAGATTTAGAATAACAACAGATCGCAAGGTCATCCACTATCAAAGTCATGCAGGTGATCACTAGACCTTCAATGAACAATACTGGGTATATAATAACACAAAGCACCATGGTTGGACCCATGAAAGTCTAACTGTTTCAAACGTCGTGAAATCAGTTAAACTTTGCTGCAAATCCACGTTCAAAACGATATAGAAAATCTGAAGAGTCATTTTCGTGCAATTTTTAAAATCACTTCCAATAAATAAAGTTCATCAGACTTTTACAATGTTTTAGACGAATATCTGCAACCAAGTTTTGCAGCTTCAATAAAATTCGATTGAATTAAATCCGACTGTAGCACAACGTTTGAAACAGCCTTAAGTTTTTAAAAGCATAAGATGCTGTTTTTATAGAGAAGAGAGATTAAAAATATTGCCGTTTTCTCTAAGAATAGAGATCATAAAAAGTATGAGGCGTTTCCTTTAAAATCTGGCTACCACATGCTTTTTTTTTTTATATAAGAACAATTTTATTTGAAAAACGAGGCTCAAATTTGCCTTAAAATTTAGAATAACCTAACAACAATCGATGCCCGGATTCCAACACGAATGAATTTGTTTTATGCTCTTAGGAGAATAAAATACACGGTTCACCCAAAAACCAACGAAGATGTTGGTGTAAAAGTAAGATACATTTTACTGTTTTTCACAGGAGAAGATCTAGCGGAGTATCTAGTTTTCTCGTTCATTCCTGGCTGAAAACAAATGAATACATTGCACTCTTTCCCTTCTCAACATCAGCGACAGCAATCTAGCACTGTTCATTTAATAACGAGTCTCCCATTTCCGAATATATTTATGTTAAATTATGTGTAGGCGCAAGAACAATTTAAGAAAAATTGAGGCTCAGATTGTCTTAAAAATTGAGAACAATGAGGCTCCGCCAAATTTACTGCCAATACTGGTTCTTATAAAAAAAAGTGCGTACTGTAATTAAGAATTGTTGTAGTATGATATATGACATTGTCCAGTATTCCTTTCTATGGAATACTCCAGTCATAAAATCGCTTCGTACTTTTGCATTGTCATCCTCTATTTTTATGTATTACTATGTGACACTACGTGTCATTAAGGTTTATAACAGGGACCAAACATTGAAACTAATGACGTCATCTGCAACTTTAAAATTTTCATCTACATTCCTAAAACTGGTTGACGCTAACTGATTTCCTATTAGCACAAAAACAGGGACTAAATGGATTTTTAATCCTCTTTTTGTCAGCTGACCTTTTCTCTAACTTTATTATATTTTATTGTCCAGTTAAGGCTCCTTTAAAGAGGGTATCTGATTGAAAATACATTGATAAATGAAAATAAATTCGTTTGCGCGCTTCCTCAATTAAATTATCACTAGTTTTCATTAACTAAAGGGTAAAATAAGTTCCAAGATATACGTCTTTATGGGAATATATAACGGTGTAGTATTTTTGTATGGTCAATATTTGATGATGTGAAGCGCCAAATATTTTCCTTTAAATATTTGTTGACGCTGCATTTTTTCCGAAATTAATGCATTTTTATAAATAATTACGCTTCTTTATTGCAGTTATTGGTTATTTCATCAGGCGATGACGAGCGAATTCTCGTAACTGTGGTGCATCTATGTAACACTAATAGGTAAATTAGCAATTCAAAGTAAGCATTTTGATGATTCAAATTTTAGAAAAATTCTTTTTTCAATCATCTGTCACAAAACGTTCAATGGAATGGGACAAATGACGCCAGTCATAACATGACTCAGCCAGTTTTTGACACATCAGCTGTTTGAAAGAGTTCGAAGTTCAAAGATATTTCTGTTGTTAACGGTTTAGTTATAAGAGATGAAAATAAAAGCTACGGAAGACTCCTTAAGGAGCTTAATTTGAAGTTCACATTGTAGATGCAACATATACAGCGCGCCATAGAAAAAGAAAGGACTGGTGTCTTCATTGGCTGCAAACTGATGGAAAGGTCAGAAAAACGCTTGTCCGGGCTTGAATCTTCAGTTACTGACATTTCATCAGAAGAGAGTGACTGCTATTCAAGTGCAAGCTTCACAGTGGCAGTTGGGAAAGGCAAAAAGCTAAAAAAGGTAGAGGCACGTGGCCAAAGAAATACATGTACAACGACCGGGCTTCACTACGCTCAACTGGTATTCCCCGAATTCTTCACACCAGCGACTACACATTCTGAACAACACACGCGGGAGATGTCACTCGAACTTTTTGCAACGACAACTTCCCAGAACAAATTAGGAACTTTTGTCGAATTCAGAAACATTTTGGAAAGCTTCGAATTCGTTAAATGATGTTTTAGTACCAGCATCCATTCCACCAGAGACACGACCAGCGTCGTTTTAGTTATTTTTCATCAAAATGGGCTTAGCGTTGAGATTATTAAGAAGCATTGCTGTAAAGTTATTTACAACGGGTTATAACTGATTCATTAATCATTTTCCTTTTAAAACAGTCATCAAATAATTCCTACAGTCAACGGAAGTGACGTGAAAACCGTATTCCGAAAAACTTAATTGTTGTAGTTGTTGTGGCGAAATCTTATATAGTTGTTTGAGCAATTTGAAGACGTCCTCAAGTCGGCGGGTCTCTCTAGATCTCATTCAAAATTCATTTATTTCCTTCCAAACACTCAGATTAAAAATCCATGAGAGGCAAAGTAGATGTAACACAATGTCCTTTCCAAATATCGAAATAACGGGTTCAAAAGATGATTTAAGTGCAAGTTAGAGCCTGTTAATGTTCTTGACCGAGAAGTGACAGCAACCAGCAGACGGTTGCAGTTTCAATTCAAGTTTTTGAACCTTGAAATCTCCAACGAAGTTCGTCTGATTACGGTTTTCACGTTACTCATGTTGCCTATAAAGATAATTTCAGAATAGTAAATTATAGCAAAACATAAAGCAAGTAGAATCCTGATTCCAAGAAATTATCATTTTTAACTGACAGTTACTAAAATGAACTCGAAATCAAACTAAAAAAAGCTAAATTACTAACTATATGGTTTTGAGAAGCGTTTTGATTTTGTTCTATGAATGGACCCGGCGTGTTTCCTCATTTAAATTGTTTGCAGAAACGAGAGAAGCAAATGAAAGACATGCCAATGTCTTGCAAATATGCACGAAAACTGAGTTTTGATATTAACCGGCAATGCAATATTTAATCATCAAATTAAATAAATCCCTTGAGGCGAATCTTTGATGACGTCATTGTTTGCACTATGCTTCATTAGCAGACAACTTTTGACGTTGAGAAGGAGTCATGCTAAATGAGAATTGAATTCAAAACGTGAAAAAGTTTGTCAGACGCACTAACATGCGAATTTCAACTCTTTAAAGCAGTTTCGAAAAAGATATCGGTTTTAAAAACGCAAAAAAGCTGGATGGCAGAATTGATAATTTTAAATGAGCTCTACATTTTTTGTGAAATTTCGAGTTTTTTAAAAAAGCATCAAACAAAGAGCATTTAACAAAGCGGACTCATATTTACTGAGGAAGCTTGTTTTGAAAAGTCCTTTCAGAGTTCAGAGCTAATGTTTATCAAGCTTGATTAGAAACTAGCGAGGTAAGGAATGAAAACAAAGAATCAGCTACAGATGATATTCTGCCCGCGGTTGAAAGATGGTCAGACATCTCTCACTAGCCAATGACAGAGTATATATTACCCACAAACCACTGAGTTATCTTTCTACTGGCATAACGTGAAAAAAGCGACTGAATAAAGGAGATGAAGGAGAGTTAATACACACATTTGAGTTATAAATAACTACATCAGTGTCATTATACGTGTCAGAAACGGAAACTGTCAAATATGAAAATTGCTGTATTGCTGCCTGTTGGCTGAATAAGTCGACTTCAGAGTTGGGAAGAGAAGTTTTGCATGTCAAAACACGATCTTTGTATACTGGTTGTAGTAGCATGAAATGAGGAAAAAGACTAGCTGGTTAACAAGGAGAGTTAAAGCACCGTTCTGCACTGTATTTTAATCACAAGAGTATTACAAAGACAAACAGAACGTATTACAAACCTAGAATGTGAAGATTGGCTAACTTAACTATTCACAACTAGCTGCCAAGATTGGCTAACAATCCACTTTATTTTAATAATATTTAGAGTTGTTCTGCGCTTTTGATCATCTTAATGTTAAAAAGCGCATTAGAAATTAATAAATTATTATTATTATTATTATTATTATTATTATCATAACAAGTTACAGACTTTAAAGTTGTCTCAACAAAAATATCTGATGCAGGATCTCCTTACCTTAATCTGCGTTTCAGACTTACTCATATTCCAGAATATTGTCAATCGAACGCATCTTTTTCGTTTATTTATTTATTTGTTTTATTTTATTTTATTTTATTTTATTTCATTTTGTAGTTGTATTTTGCAACTTTACAGAGCAGACGGAAGCGCTACATAAAATATAACAGTTAGTTTAGCTATTGCACTGCAGTCACAACTTATACAAACATGTGCAGCAAATACAATTTTACAGTCTTTAAAATAACTACAGTCATTATAATGATTTATCCGTCATTTACAGTATATATAGACCATTCTCTCGAAGCGCCATGTGGAACAAATCCTTTGTTATTGTGCAGCAGTCTCGTCACCTTGACGAGGCTTCCTGGGCAATAATAAAGGACTTGTTACACATGGCTGCTCAGAACTCAGATTATCAGTCGAGATTCTAAACACCTATTCGTTTCCACCAATTTTAGAATTTTCTAACGTTCTTGATTTTAAATCTATCTGTTTCTCAATGCTCAACTTGTTCTGCTAAAGGCTAGAAATATTTGGTAGAATTTTTTAGCAATTAATCGAGAATTAAAAATGAGTACATCATTCTCGCGTCATTACATGGAAAGCGGGTGACATCACCAACATCAACATTTTTTAATGTATTATGATACTAGAAATTAATTTCCTTCAAGCACAAATGGATTTTTAACTCTTTTTATCTCGACTGATCTTTTCTTTTACTTCATTTTATTTTATTGTCCAGTTAAAATTTCCTTTCGATAAAAGAAAGAAATTCGCTTGTGTGTTTCCTCAATTTAAAAGTTATCAAAAGTTTTTCATGGCTAAAGATCTTGAGCAAAATAGATTTTAAGATATACATCTTTATTGAAATTTTATCGATGTAGTATGTTTTGTGTGTTATATATTTCATAATGTTAAACATTAAATATTGCATTCACCTGCAAAAATGGGCCATAAATAATTGTATTATTATTTAAAATAGTTCAGAGCAAACTTCTCGTTTGTACCAAAATGAATACACTTTTGAAAATATATTACTCCTTAATAGAAGATGCTTTATTTTTTCTTTGATCAGGCGATGACGAGTGAATTCTCGTAATTGTGGTGCATCTATGTAACAGTAATAGATAAATTAGCAATTCAGAGCAAACTTTTTGGTGATTCAAATTTTAGAACACTCTTCTTTCAATCACCTGTCACAAAACTTTCAATGCAATTGGGTGAGTGACGCCGGTCATAACATGACTAGGCCAGTTTTTGACACATCAGCTGTTTGAACGAACTCATAGCTCCAAGATATATCTGTTTTTAACTGTCTAGTTATGAGAGATGAAAATAGAAGCTACGGAAGACTCCTTAAGCAGCCTAATCTGAAGTCCCATGTAGATGCAATATTTTCCGCGTGCCATAGAAGGAAAAGGGACTGCTGAATCTTGAAAAGAGCTTCATTAACTGCAAACTATGGAAAGGTCAGAAAAACGCTGGTCCGTGCTCGGATCTTCAGACGTCATTTCTTCAGAAGAGAGTGACTGCTATCCAAGCACAAGTTCTTCAATGAAAGTTGGGAAAGGCAAAACGTTAAAAAAGCTACAGACACAATGCCAGAGAAATACAGCGAATACTGAGAATAGGATCGGGCTTCACTACGCTCAACTGGTATTCCCCGAATTCTTCACACCAGCGACTACACATTCTGAACAACATATGCGGGAGATACCACTCGAACTTTTTGCAACGACAACTTCCCAGAACAAATTAGGAACTTTTGTTGAATTCAGAAACATTTTGGATAGTTTTGAGATCATTAGGTGACGTTTCAAATACAGCATTGTCAAAGAAAATTACGTGGACATGACCATCTCGTCGTTTTTCTCAACAAAATAGATCATTAGCAGCGTTATTGAAGGGTTCTTTATAACGGACAAGAACAGATTCATTAATCATTTCCTTTAGCAATTACTCAATAACATTTTAGAAAATGAGACTTCGATCAGAATACCAATTTACAACATGGCATACAGCGAGTAGAACTCTGATTCCAGT
Source organism: Bergia puertoricense (assembly GCA_026167885.1). Classification (NCBI taxonomy): domain Eukaryota; kingdom Metazoa; phylum Cnidaria; class Anthozoa; order Zoantharia; family Parazoanthidae; genus Bergia; species Bergia puertoricense. The sequence goes on from JANSTQ010145083.1 coordinate 6,842, forward strand.
AATTTGTTATTTTTGGCTTTTTAATCTTAACAATTGTTGAAATAAAAGAATTCTAAATTATATTGAAAAAATTAAGTTACGAACATATGGTTTTCGTTCTATAAATGGACTTTGCTTACAGAAACGAGAAAGACAATGAGGACATGCATATGAAAAGCAATATGCACGAAGAGTGAGTCTTCATATTAACCGGCTCACGACAATAAACGATGCAATACTTGATCATCAAAACTCAGTTTCACCGTTGAATCGAGTTGAACATTTGGTTTAAAAAATCCCTTTTGCGCCTGGATGGTGTTCTTCACGCCCACGGTTGAAAGATGGTCAGAAAAAAACCCGAACAGATGGCACGAGCAGCGACTCGAAAATATTGTAGGACTACCTCTAACTCAGTCAAGCGCAGGATATTATCCCAAATACCAGTGAACTATAAAGTTGTCTGTATATTTTATAACCCAAACGAACATAAAGCTTTCATGTTGCACTCAAATAAGCTCAACGAAATCAGTTAAAATGGCGCGCGACGCGAAAGTGAATCAGGTGCACTCTCAGTCGTATCTGCGGAAACATTATTCGCCACAAAAGTTTTAGTCAATTGTGCAGTTGACTCCAAGAAACGTTGATGGTATTTTTATCTAGTATAAAATTGGCTTCTGTTATTTATTTATTTGGACGAAAGTCGAAAGAAGTCGACCTCGGAAGAAGGTTCATTGCTGTGAGAATGTACCATGTGACTCCTTTTAGCCAATAAGAGCGCACGAAGATTTGTATTCGAGTTATGAATATAACTACACCAGTGTCATTAAACGTTTCTTGTCTGCGTGTTTTTTTTCAAAAACGGAAACTGTCATTCATAAAAATTGCTGCAATGCTCTCAGTTGGCTGAATAAGTGGACTTAAGAGTTGAGAAGAGAAATTTTGTGTGTCTAGCATGTTCTTTGTACTGGCATGACGTGAAAGAAACGATTCGTTCAATACGTGTCAGTAGAATTAGTGCACCGTCTTTTAATCACATGAGTAGTGAAAAGAAAAACGGAAAATGTTACAAACTGGAACGAGAAGCAAATTTAATTTGATGGGCTATCTGTTCAAGTTACAAAATAAAAACTTTGCTGATTCAGTCACATTTCATTCAATTCTTACAGTCAACGGAAAAGACGTGAGAACCAAACTCAGAAGGACTTTGTTTTATTTCAAATATTGGGACTTTGTTTTATTTTAAATAATGGAAAGCGGCAAGGCGTCAGGCCTGTCTCGTTCAAAAAGCATGTTATTTTATTTCCTTCCAAACGCTTAGGTTAAAAATCCATGAAAGACAAAGTAGTTGTAACACAATGTTCTTTCCAAATATTGAAAAAAGATGGATCCAAAGGTAGATTTAAGTGCAAATTAGGGCCTCTTCATTTTCTTCGATTCAGCGAGAGATGGTAGCGGACGGTCGAAGTCTTAGTTTTCCGTCTGCAGTTTTGAAATCTACAACGGACGCCACGGAAACAACATTGACTGCAACATCTATCGTGTGTCTGTCAGTGGTCAGTCAAAGATTAATTCTTATAGGTTATTTAGTACTTTCAAAGTTCAGTTTCAACAAGAAATAATCAGCAATTATCCCCCAAAGTGGAGGTGACTAGTGGTGGATATTTAGCGAGGCGCGAATGCGCCGAGGTAAATATCTATCGCTAAGCAATGACAGTGAGGGGGATAATTGTTTTAATATTAACCAAACAGGTGAATAACACTTTTAAAAATAATTTATTTCCATTTTTTGCAACAAAAAAGTGAGTGAAAAACCCAGTAACTCCAAACCAATGTTTGCTTTCACTTCTAAACTATTCTGTGCTCGAAGCTTGGAAGAAGGGAAAAACTCAGGATAAAAATACTTTGCTTCTTGAAAACGTTCATCCTCTTTACAATTCATGCAACTGTATATATTTTTCTCCGTTGTGTCTGTTACCTTCTGGCAAACTTCACAGACACCACACTCTTTCTTCTGAAATGTTTTGTCAACCTTTAAAGGATCTTTTGAGGTCGTTGCCTGATGGCTGGATTTACGATTCCTGTAATCTATCGTCCCGTTGTTTGTTGTAACAATATCTCCACACCTCTGTAAGTTTATTTCCAGTTGCTTCAACCGTTTTGCGAGGGATTTGCTCCCCGTTTTCAATAACTGAACATTTTCCTGCCGATTACTTTCCTGTGGAGAAAATCTCTTTTCAGTGAGGGGTTTCTTGACTCTTCTTTGCAAAAAGGAAAATTTAAATTTTAGCTTCATATGTTGTTTAACAAAATGGATCTTCTTGAACTTAGCAATCTGCACTTAACATAGTAACCTAAGCTTATAAATGCAGAGCAGCTTTCTGGTTACATGAAGCTTTTCACACGTTTTCTATGCGCAATGAAAATTCAGGATCATTCTATTTGGAATGTTCAATAAGTTTATCACCTGTTTATCACTGCCGGATAGGAAGCACAACAAATTAAAGTAGATAAATTTTATTTTTTGAATATTCCTTCAGGACTTACATATAGGAAAAGATATCTGGATCTTTACATTTTCTTTCTCTGGTGCAATAAACTGTTAACACTTTAAAAGGGCCTTGGGTAACATAAAAGCTTCCATCAAGTAATGTGATCGATTTCGAAATCATTAAAACAAGCTGTATATTTTAAACTCATCCTAATCTTATTTTTAGTTTGGGTGATCGGCTGTTGTTTTCTGTTTCGAGTGAGGTATCTAGAAATCTTTGCTAAAGTATTTCTGTTCTGGAATATTCTCAAACGAGCATACGCAATGCAGCATGCAAGCGCCTTATATCATATCACAACATATTATTTCATATCATATAATATTGCATTTCACTTAGTTCAACAAGTTATTATTTAGCTAAATTTGGATGATATATCCTAATAACACCTGCAGTCGGTCCTTTTTAAAATCCACCCATGGACACTTAAAAATGGAAAATACCTATTAATAATTAAATTTTATGATAGACGTCCTCCTTATCCTTTTTATTCATTATAGTTGAGCTAGCATTATAAATTAAATTTAATTAAATTCGAATAAGTTATGTACAAAAGTTTTCGGTGTCCACCACTTGACTCCAGTTTTAGTATTTTATAATTAACATTTAATTTTTCTGCGTATGTTAGCTTATGTTCTGATCGCGAGTTTCCTGTCTGCAGACGAGGAGGATTATTGTTCAAGCTTTTATTTAGCTGTTGACGTGTTTGACATTAAAGAAGCTCTTTCATGGCTGAACCAATGGATTTATTCATTTTCAAAAGTTAAATTTTTACGTTATTTATTCAAATATTTTCAAAAGAAAACATCTTAACCTACTAAAAAGACAGCAAACGATCTCTTCCGCCAAGGCTTTATGCATTATTAAAATTTCATATTGTGTTCCGGACCGGAACATAAAAATTGATAATTGTAATCCAACTTAATCGCCGCCTAAAACAAACCATCCATGGCATTTACCTCTTGAAAAACTTAGATTGGTATCTGATCAGTGACTATTGATAGATATTTTAGCTTGAAACAGGCTTTTTGTTAATAAATCCCTGAGCATGCGCAAAGCCATGAAAGAGCCTTTTCAAGGAAAATGTACATTTTTAAGCGACAACAATCACAACTGCGTGATCCCACGCAAACGCCTACAAACCTCAGGGAAAATTGTTTATCCAGAGACTCACGAAAGTTTTATTGTTTTAATGTGTTTATTCTCTTAAGAGTTATTTGAACATTTTTATACATAATAATTTGAACTTAGTTTTAGCTTTTCATTGTTATAAAACTATAAAACTTTTAATGTTGTGAGAACAAACAATAACAACTTTGAGTAAAGAAGAGTGTTGAGGTTCCGTCTATCACACTCTTGGGACGTGTCGTTACGTGTCGTTACGTGTCATTGCGCCACGTCCCAAGATACATTTCGGCCAGTGATCATAACACCTGACAAAGCCCAGCGTTGCTGGGTGAAACGTTGTGTGCTGTACACAAAAAATATTCCAGTAATAGATTTACTTTTTTCACTATTTACCACGGTAAAATTTAGCCTTTTTTTGCATTTTACTGTTCTCAGAAAACTGTTATCATCATTCTAATGTTTAATATTAGATTACAATTTGAAGAACTCGTTCATGCAACGCGACATAAGAAAATTGACTAGGTCACGATTTATTTGATGCAATAGATGATGTGTTCCTTAGATTTAACTTCGAATTGTCATCGAATTTACAATCTGCAATACATCCACTGACCTATCATAAGTGATTATATTTATTCATTTTGGTGCCACAAAGGGTGCAAATATTTATATATAACGGCAACTTTTGCAGCTTAGATATCACCCAAATAAGAAAAGAAAAGTGGTGTTGGCTCTTGTTTTGACGGTCCTTCATCGTGATTTAAGGCCATTTTCTGTTCAATATAATAAGAGTGTAGTAAAGCGGAGAAGGAAGGAGATGAAGGCGACTTCATAAGCCAATTATTCCCCTCGTAAACGGCCCGATTTTTCAAGTGAAACAAGCGTCCACACACATTTTCACCCACGTGGTCTTATACTAGGCAGAATGAGGGCAGAACAGCCATGTCCGAGTAGAATTATCAGCAACCGGTCTGGTTCCTCAAAAGTTCCATTAACTTAACCCTGGAGTAAACCTACACTTTGGTTAATTTGCTAGCCAAGGGTTAATTAATCCGTTGTTTCAAAAACATCCCTCAAATCTCGATTAATACACTGAGTAACTAACCAAGGGTACGTTTCTGCATTCTCATTGGTTCATGAACATGACGTGTCACGCATGGCGTGATCATGAATTCTGGGAAGTTGTTCGTTCGATTCCAGGAGCGAACGCGCAGCGCGAGTTCCATTCGAAGTCACAAGACCGAAGTGCAATTTCAAACCAAGGTTGCTTGACATGAAGTTTAAATTATTAATTAACAATGTCCATTTTGAAATCACACTGTAAGTTATTTAATCTGTGTCATCCATTTTTTTCTGTAATCTGCAGCAAGGACATGTCGAAATTGTCATTCTGACGTCACACGTTGTGCATCCCATTTTTGCTGCGTTGTGATCAGCTGTTTCAGTTTTCTCCCGGCCCTCTCAAGCGCCGGGCTCCTTCAGTAATGCTTTTAGGGCATGGCCACCATTGGCAAACGTCCTCGTTGCTTGCATTGTGCAAGTCATTCTCGTCGCCAGAGCCACGCGGTCGCCATTTTACTAGGGCCCTGGGGTCGAGATTGGCACTGCGCAAGACAGGATGTTATTTTACATGCACTACGCAAGACAAGATGCTATTTTTGCCTGCACTGCGCAAGTCAGGGCGCCATTTTTGCTTGCACTGCGCAAGGGAGGGCGCCATGTTATTTGCACCGCGCAAGACAGGAAGTTATAATAATAATAATAATAATAATAATAATAATAATGGTCTTTATTTGAAAAATTGTGGAATATACAGACGTATTCCACCTACAGCACTTACAAGAATAGCTATCTAATCTACCTAATCATCTATTTAGATACATTATATAAAATTGAATAGACATC
>JANSTQ010145094.1:0-12397 GCA_026167885.1 Bergia puertoricense
ACTTGGCATTAATACAAACCCTCCATGCCTTTGACATACAAATCAGTGATATTATTATGCTAACCAGTTTCACATCTGTAACCATGTAAGGTCAACATTCGCCTCGGAGCCAGACAAAGGCTTGGTTACTTTTTAGGAACCGTGAAAAGGGCTATTTATATTGTAACTTTTTCATAAGTTTGTGGTTGGGAGTCAGCCAAATAAATATCCATGTATTCACTTGTCACACTCAATACGTGTCAGATCAATTTCCAGATAAAGATTGTCAGTAACCAGGACTCATAATTGGCCACTTCCCAATTTCAACTGTGCAAAAGCACACATGTAGTGTATAGTTTATTTCTAGCTACAGTTTGGTGCACCTCGCTATAATAGCTGAACGTGATGAGAAATTCACTTCTAGTTTTTAAGAAATGTAGTTTCAAGAAAATTAAACTCTAAACGTGTTAGAAGCTAGTGCTTGTTCTGTCTATAGCAGGTGTCTCAACCACAATATGTACATGAATCTCCTTTTTAGTTTTGTTTTACTACATTGTAGCTAGGCTAGTTTTGCATTTCTAACACTTGCTAATATGCCCTGTACATGCAGTTACATGTACATATTTATACATGTAGATAATTGTGCCTGATTGGCTGTAGGTTAAGTACTTTCTACTTGCCAACATCATCAAACTATATTTTCTCCTAAAAGAAACCCTTTTGCACTTCTTTTAAGTTTTTTGAAAACATCATACAAACCAGATGAATCAACTGAACAACTTTGCATTCCACTTATTAAAAATATAAAAACAAAAACATTTTCTTTCATTTGTTTTTTTTTTTCACATGGCCGCAACCACGTAATAATGAAACCACTAATATTAAGCTAAACATGTCACATAAGAAACCAATTAACTTATAGCCAATCAGATATGAGTTAAAATTAATGTAACAGAGCTTTACAAAGTATCTGAACCTAAGCTGAACAAGCTTTTGCTTGCTGTTTTCCAGGCAGACTTAATGAGATATTCATGTTATCTGATCACCAGGTAATCATGCAGTACCAGGACCTATGAATAACACATGTCCTGCAGCTCTGTGTAATCTCTTTAGCTCAAGGATAGAGTACCCAATAGGAATTCAAAGGCACTGGTTTACAGTAATTCCGATTGGTAAGGAAGGGTCTCAATTAAGTTTTGCTTGAGACAACACCTTCCACCTTCTAGATCTAATATCTGCAATCTAAAGTTACAAATATTTCTTTACCAATCTCTGTGATCTTGTTACTTGCAAGGTTAACTTCCACAAGTTCTGTCAGGTCACTCAAGCCCTGGGGTTAACAGTGGCATATATATATATATAATATATTAGTATTAACGAAGAAACAAAGAAACCCATCCTGTAATTACATATGTAGAGGTAAAGTTGAAAGAAAAAACATGTTGCCACGAATGGGATTCGAACCCATGCCCCCTGATTACTATTCGGGTATGTTACCACTACACTACTGCAACAACCATGTTGGTAACATAGCTATCTTGTGGTGTGTTAATGTGTACGTGGGTTTTCGCGAGCCATTTTTCTTTCTGGGGTTGGATCCGATGGGAAAGCCTATATTAACTCAACACATGCCTTTCTACCTAAGGATCAACTTAATGATTCACAGGCCTAGGATAAACCAACTTAGGAATCAGCAATGCACAAGGATCCGAAAGGATCATGTAGGCTTATTTATATCAATATTAGTATTAATGAATAAATGAAGAAACCCATCCTGTAAACAGAAAGGCACATGTTGAGTTACAGGCTTTCCCATCCAACCCCAGAAAGAAAAATGCATTTGAATGCACCAAGGTGTGAACATGAGCGCATTCGAACACTGGTCGATCGAGCCTTCATTTTTTGCAAATGCACTGCGTGTTTTTCGAACGCACTTTGAGATCGTTCAATACAAGCACATCTCTCCTTTCCGGCATACATCCATACATTTTTATTATTGCAAAATATCTCCATTTCGATAAACTGTATCACTGAAACTGGAATGCTTTGCTTTTTTATTTTGTGCGAAATTTGAGGTTAGGACGTAGCTCACTTTTCAAGCAATAATTTCTTCATAACTATCTGACCCCAAAGTCAAGTTTCCCCCGACGTAGCAGACTGAAGAATTATGGGGGGAATCATGATTTAAATTGTGTACATAATGTTAATATATGCAGATCGAAATGTTCGAATTTGCTATTGGTTGAAATTTAGAGAAATGGATTTCTCTTGTAATGGACAATGAATGACAATGAATTGGGAATGGAAAGAGACAGGCATTCCTTATATGGACAAGAGTTATTATATAATCGATTTTGTATGGTTCTATGTGTTTATGGTAATTATGGGTATATTAAGTGTCAAGAGACTCAAGTCAGCTCATTGTGGTTCTGGCTCATGTACTGTCTGTTTACTTGTATTTGCTGTTATAGTGATATTATATTATACTGTGGGCCTGGAACCCGTCACCGCAAAATGTTGCTGTGTGTTGCATTGTTTTTGGGACTCGAGGGAATATCAAGAATGCAATTGGCTGAAATGTTCCAAACTATGTAAATGAAAAACCTTTCATTGATACCGTGGGGAGCTATGGTCCCAAGTTTGAAAATTAGTCTTTGTTCTTTCAATTTTCAAACTCGGGACCGTAGCTCCCCACGGAATCAATGAAAGGTTTTTCATTTACATAGTTTGGAACATTTCAGCCAATTAGATTCTCCAAATTTCAGCCAATGGCAAATTGAACATTTCAATCCACATATGTTAACATTACACTAGTTATTTAAATCATGATTCACCCCATAATTCTTCAGTCTGCTCTGACGAAGGGCTAACGCTCGAAACGTCAGCTTTCAACCAAACCCAAAGGCGGAAAACATACCATATCAACTTTTGTTGATCTGACAACGAAACATTTTCAGCTCACTCGCCCACACAGAAAAAGTTTTTTTCAAAACTAGTTTCCCCAAAGTATTTTTTTTTTCAGTAAACAAACATCAATATTTTGACAAACAAACGTCTGATGACAGCAATTTTGTAAAACAAATTATAGACTATGATCCATTCATTTGGGGATGTCTCGGGAAACTAGACTTTGTTCTCTGCTAAAATTTTATAGAATACACATGTTGACGTTATCTTATGTTCAGCACATGCAGACTAAAAAGGTTGACCTGTCAACAATTTAGCCAATAGGTATCAGAGATCAGAGAAGCTTTCTGGGCGAAGCTGTACTTAGAAAACAGAAGCGATAGTACAGTATGTGCGCTCTGATTCGCTGCAGTTGCATGCTCTAAAACTGGATAGAGCCATGGACTACGTCATGTCACGCAAGCATAACTTGCCATGTATGGCAAGAACAAACTTTCAAGGCCAAATAAATCATTTTTAAAACGTCAAATTGCTTGTGTTTTTAGATGATCTATTTTCTAAAAGGAATAAAACAGTGTCGGGTGTGGCTCTATACAAGAATAGAACACGGAGTGATGTAGTAGGCCACTCGAAAAGCAGAGAGAAAACTTGTCTTCACCTTGTTTTCTCTCAACATTTTTCTTGTGTCCTACTACGTCACTCCATGTTCTATTCTTGTATAGAGCCACGTGCGACACTGTTTTATTCCTTTAATATACACACACTACTGATTTACCTCAATAGCTTTCAGCTGGTTACTATTCAGCCAAAGTAATTTCAACTTCTTGAGATTCGACAAGTTCTCTATTTTTGTTATTTTATTGTCATACAGATACAATTTCTCCAACTCCTTCAGATTTTCCAAGCCAGTTATTTTCTGTTGAAAGATTCAAAATATGAATAATCTTGTTAATTTTAATGGATTATAAATATTATCAAACTTATAATTTACCACTTGCTGAGTCTATGTATAAATAATCAATTCTCCTGCATGCACAAAAAAGCTAACATACTTGTGTGCATGTCTTGTCCGCAAAAAAGCATAAAATTTTACATATTCCAATTTTCTTAACCAATTGATCTGACGAAGGTCTAACGGTCAAGTCATCACCATTAAACCTAGCAATATATCGTAAAACACACCATATCAACCTCCACAAATTCAGAAAACAAGAAGACTAGGATAAAACTGTTTTTCAAACTTCCCTATTTGTTATTGTTTTTATTACTTAGATTGATGTAAAATAACCACTCTCATTACTGAACACAGATCTGAAAAAGAGCTACATGTACTGTGGCAAAGTTTTTAATTTACGAATTAGGAAAGTGGCTGTGATTGACAGCTGCCAAAATTAACTAATTAACAATAGTTTGTGACAAAAAATACTTGCAATATTTAATCTTTGATTAAGAAATACATCAAAGATTTGTGTGGTGCCAAATTCCTTTGGCAGTTTATGACACACATAGCATTAAAACAAATAATTTCTACCTGAAATGCAATACAATTATAAAATTTTAAAAATGTCCTCAATAGTGTACATACCATAAGAAACCAAATTCAAGGTTAAACATTATTTGTGCTTTTGTTTGCAATTTCTTTGCAGAATTTTTTTTTTTTTTTTGAAGAATTTTATCTCATTATCTTTCATGCCCTCGTACCATTTAACAATGGTGTAGAGTATCATAATTATTCCTTTTTGTTGAATATTAAAAGTTATGGAGGGGAGAAGTGGGCCACAGTAATGACAGCTGAGTAACCAGTTTTTTTTCTTAGGCCTGGAAAAAAGGTGTTTTCCCTGGAAAGGAAACACCACACAAGTTATTTACTAGCTAAATATTAAATGGGAAAGGTACATGTAGTATAAAGCCAATGGAGAAAGACGGTAATGTAGGGCCATTTGTATGAGAGAAAATAAGCCGTGGCTAATTCTGGCTCTGGCCTACATAGGATGTGAACACTCCATATAAATGGTATATGTACAAACTCTTTGTCCACGGCTTACACAATCATGTCTAGCTCAAACCGCAGCTTATCCTGGCCAAGGTGTTTTAGGCTGTGCCATCTGAGCTGCAGCTGACAGTGGACGTGAAAGTGCTCGCATAAATGGGGACAAAGGTTATCTGCAGCTTCTTCAAACCATGAACTGCTGCACATGTGCACATCTTGTTATAACAGTAACCTGCTACACATGTGCATATCATGCTAAACAGTAACCCACATGTGCATATCTTGTTATAACAGTAATCCACATGTGCATATTGTGTTATACATTGTAACAGTAACCCAGGCCATTTTGCAATTGCTCCTGTTCATTCGCTGCACTGAAAGATTGCAAGCACGAAAGAGAACGACTCTAACCTTTCAACAAACTTCTGCAATGGCGCATGTGAAAGCTGAAAACTTTTTTTGCCATTCATTCCCGGAACATCTCTTTCGAGCCTCTCAGAACTTTTCATCAAGATTATCTCTTAACTCTTGCTAGACGTATTTCCTTCGAAAAATTACATATTTTTGAAACCAAGATCAACTGCGACTAGAATGTTAATTTATAATGAAAGAGACATTGAAAAACGTCAACTTTTCCTTGAACAAAGCCAAGCATTTTGCCTTTTTGCCAGAACAGACATCTTAAAATAATAACAATGGCACCAAAACAAATTACATTGTGCAAACCATTTATATGAGCAGCTTGCTGAACTCAAATACAATCTCCCATACACATCTTATGAAAGTCTCAACTAGGGCAAGGCATGGCTTATTTTCTCTCATATGAACAGCCCTATTGCTACTGTGTATGTACTGGCCAAGTTTAGAAAACCCTGTTAATATGCATGCTTGTAAAGTCAAAAAAGTGTTTTAACAAGAGATGTCAAAAATATCACCAAAACATCTAACACCGAAGACAATAACCAAGATCAGGAACTGGAATGTTAGGGCCAAACACAATTATGAAGCAGGTAAAGAATTACAACAATTGCCCCCGATGTTTTGGTGCCGAAAAATATTGCAGCATAAAATTGGTTTGGCAAATGAAATATTCAGTCTCGTGATCTCTTCACAAATTGTTTCATCAGGATCGCACTTTTTGACTCCAAGAACTATGTAAGAAGCACCATGAAGCTGGATCGTCTGAACAACTGCCTATATATGCATTGTCAAAAATCAATTACGGACAAACTGGACACTGTTTAAAGATTGCAAAGAGGTTTGCTTGACGTGCCAACAAACTTCACAAAGGGCATTTTCGGAATGTACGTAGAATGGGAGCTCTCTGATTTGGGTGCCAGACAAGACACAGAATAGTGTGCGATCAACATCTTCTGAATGGTGATGAGAATTGAGTTGTCAAAAGAACATGATGATCAAGCAACTATTGATGTTATTTTCACTTGATATGTATGCATTCAGTTAGCTCTGATCAAAAGTACAAGCTGGGATAGTATACAAAATGTAGCCTTGAAAACAGTGGATCATGTTATTGATTATGATTAAGTATGTCTAAATCAAGCAACAGTCTAAGCAGCACAGGACTGAGTTCAAGCCTTCATGTAGATACTAGAGGAAGCATGTCTTCAAACGATAAGTTACTATGGTTTTAGTAGGCTATTAAAAGGCTTATAAACAAGATAAAGAATATTTCTCCTTTTTCATATTATTTCCTAACCAATGAAGCTACATACTCTAAGAATTAAACTATTTCTGGTGTCAATTTTTGCACTAGGTTTTAAGATTTTAGCACGTTTCTAGCGAATTCAAAAATGCAATTTTCAAAAATCTCCTGGGAGGACATGCCCCCGGACCCCCTCACGCCTTTGATGCTCGTTCGGCCAGCTCCCCCACCCCCTTTCAAAATTCCTAGATCCACCCCTGCATACCTATTTCCACATAACCAGTCCAAGGTTCTAAAATGCACTTAAGTTAAACTGTCCTCTAATTGCACAAAAAACTTCTATGCTCTTCAAATAGCATGTTTGTGTTCATAGATGACTTTATCTTGAGATTTACACCGCCGTACATACTTCATGAGAAACTTATGGTGGCAGAATGCAATACTGAGCCATTTTGGTAATATGCAAAAGAAGATATACTGTAACAAAATTACTAAAATCGGCATTTTCTATCTACATTTTTGATATGTTGTTTAGAGGCATATCACATCTACCGTCTTTACTCTAATTTAAGCGCCGGATAAAATTAATAATTTTTCCAGATGGCGCCTAAATAGGAATATAAACAAAAAATATTTCTCAAAGTGGCGCCTAAATTGGAGGTACTTCAAAATGCACTTTGTTTGATGTTGAGAAATTTGATTTGCTTGTGTGAAAAGTATATTCAATGTGCGTGGTTTTATTTGCGAGTTTCATAGTGCACGTGGCGTGACACACACATAAACAAATTTGCATTTATAATTACTTTTTGTTTTTACACGAGACGTGAAACCGATCTCTTTAAAAATGATAAGAGTCTGCTGCAAAGAACTGTGTTACAAACTTCTGAATGAAGATTATTTTAAATACTTGTTTCCAGTAGAATTATTTTATTTATATATGCAATAACCTTCACAAATAAATTTTTGAGATACTTTGACTGGCGCGCTTCTAAACTGGTGAGACTTTGCAAAATATGACCTCTGATTGTCTGAATTGTCGAACATCGCTTGACTCATCCATCAGTTTCCTTTTTTCTCTTACTTCACGACCACACATGCTTACAGTTACCCGTAACTGGGAGAAACTGACATGCTGTAGATCGTACTATTTTTACTTGGCCATAAAACTTTAACTTAATGAGTTATGAAATGCAACATACAAACAGTCGGAAATGTATTCTAAAATTAAGCGCCAGTAAAAAATAATAATTTTTTTCCGCGGCACTTAAAAAGGAATCAAAACAAAAATTATTTGGTCAGGTGGCGCTTAAATTGGAGGGGCGCTTAAATTAGAGTAAAGATGGTATTACCAGTAAGTTGTCACAAAGACTTTCTGTTGCAATTTGTTTACAAACCACAGAATGACTGGACTGATAGATTATGTTGAGTCTTTCACTTATGAGGGTACTGTATCCGTTCGAATAAGTGCCCCTGTTCCAATAAGCACCCCCACTCAAATAACCACCCCCCTCCCCCCCAAACGTGCAAAAATTGAGGGTAAGCGTCCCGTTCGAATAAATGCCCCTATTCGAATCACCACGGAACTGTACTTAAAAAACGGTATTTTGAGTATTTATTACAAGACAGAAAAACCAGGCACTTATTCGAACGGATACAGTAGTACTGTTAGCTCCAGTGGTGGAACTAATAAGGAAGTCAAGCATACGGAATTGGAAAGCAAGTGCATCATTTAACTTCTTAAACAAGTTATGGAAATCACAAGAAAGGTCAGACAGTTCAAACTGACTCCATCAACCAGCTGTTGTTAAAAATGTTTAAAATGTTTAAAATCATTTCCTTCAACTTTATTTTGGAGCAATGCCTGCTGGAGAGAACATTGAAATGATCCTGTTATACTTAGTGTTAAATTATATTAGCTGGTGAATGTCGTGTTTTGTCCTACATGTAGGAGCCGTTACTCACCATCAAGGGCAGCCTAGCAGTCCAAAATAAAATAAAATTCTTATTCATAATTTTGAAAATAAGGTGGCCTGAACAATGTGAAACAAAGACCTTTGGGGAAGAAGTGAAATATCCGAGTAAAATGGAAATAGACCTACTGAGTACATACATACCCAATAAAAGACAGAAGCACCCATCACAAAGCAGGCTTTAACATGGAATTCCCAAAGGAAAAGGAAAAGATTGTCTGCCTGCATATGCTTGATAAGTATTTATCGTAAGAGGTATCCTTAGTCCTCTTGTAATTGCTATGATGGAGGCTATAAGGAAAAGAGGAAGACTACAATAAAAATGGTCCAGAGAAGCGGAGGCAGTGAAAGCATTAGAGAGCTGCAGGGGGTGACAGCTACAGAGGATAGCCCAAAATTGTGTCCAATGGAAATCTAAATAAATGGCCAACACTTTACTACAGGGAAGAAAGGGTACAACATTGTCACGAGCCTGTACAGTGGACATTTTGCTTTCTATTTGATCACTGTTACAAAAACAATTTTTAATGCATTTTGTTTCACTTTGTGACACCATTTACCCTGGACAGCTCTGTCACCTTGAGACAAACAATTTTACAGTATTGCATAATTACATGACTGTACATATGTACCTAAAAACTCAATCATGCTATTTTTAATCAAAATAAAAAGTTAAGATACACTGTAAGTTGCAGCTAATTAAGGGCCTGATGAGAAAAAGTTATAACTTGGTATTACTTTTTAAAAACAACATGTAATCAATACATAACTATCCGACTATGTGCTCCATGATACAGCCTTTCAAAACAATGGATATCAGATAGTTATTGAAAACTACATGTACTATCAACAGTAATTATACAAATACATGTATGGTAACTAGATTAACTACAGCGCTCTGCAACATCTCAATTTCATTCCCAGGATATTGCATGCTGGTTTAGTTATCGACAACTATCTCACAGATAGGAAAACTATGGTAGTTGCATGTCATGATCAGTAACAAAACAACCACTGACATATATTAGTTATTGATACCAAAAACAGAGCTCTCAAGTTGGGATTACCCCAAAGAGTGAGATTTGTACGGGAAGGAACTTTAGGGTCTTGGGGTATGCTCCCTGGAAAAGTTTAAAAATTTAGTAGTACCATGCGCCATTTTAATGCATTTGTACTACAATGTAAAGGCAACAAGAGTGTTGTTCTGATCAGCAGGTCAACATAACATCAACTTAGGATGTACTTCACATATTACTGATGAAAGTCTTCACATTGACCAATGTATTTTAAAACCTGGTTGACTGAGGCAAAATTAAATGACAAAATTAATGGCATTCAGTTTTGGAGTGATCTATTATAGTTTGTGAATGAGCAATGAAGGTATTTATTAGCAGTTACAAATGCTAGCTATTCAAAGTGTCAATGCATGAAAAATACTTGTTTCAGCGTGACAGCATGAGATTGCATGGACTTGTGCAAGTCTCATGCTCAGTGAGACTTGAGAGCTCTGCAAAGACATTTTCCTTTTGAAAAGGCAAACTTGTTATGCACCTATAAATATCTTCCCCCAGTGGGGGTTGGGTGGGGGGGAGGGCGGGTAACCTGCATTTTTTGACAAACTTCATTGTCCCCAGTGTCCACAGTGCGTAACCAGGATTTTTCATGGGAAGGTGCATGCATGTGAGCAATGAAAATGTAAACTTCTTGGTGGGTTATTGGGCATTCTCCCCCAGTTAAAATTTGAAAAAGTTCAGTTTGTCTTGGACCGCATTTTGTGTGTTTTCATGGTGGAAAAAAATACGGAATGATCAAAAGGAGAAAAAATTCAGTTTGTCTCAGTCCTCTCAAGCAGACCTCTTTGGCCCGTGGGGGGAACGTACGTGCATACCCACCCTTTGCACCCCCCTGCCTATACGCCCGGTCTGTGGGTGGGAAGTGTGACATCTCCACCATCTTGGATCTTCTCTTTTACCTTTTTGGGATTAAATTATGTTCTTTATTTAAACTTTTGCATTCGTTAATATGTAATCTATGCCTTAATCTTATAGGATTTGATCGACAAGTACCTTGCAGCACTTGACGAACGACACTTTTGTTAGGTTTTGATGCAAGAAACCATTACTTCCCAATTTTGTAGTTGCGACCAAAATGCATACTAGTTACTGAACAGTATAAACATGCAAACAGTACTCATACAAAGGTGACATATTGGTTTTTGTTTTGTTCTTGTTAACTGTATTTGAAAGCAGTATTCAGTTTTGGATAAATGGGATTGTCCCCCCCTTCCCCCCCGGGAAGACATTGATAGGTGCATTAAGTGTTGACAACTAGTTTTTCACTGTTTGTTATCAGTGACTTGAAGAAGACTTTATTTTAAAATGGTAACACTGATTATCACAATGGGTGCCACTGACGGAGAGATCGAGGCACTGGGAACATTGGGAACATAGTCTGGTGTGTGTACCAACAGCTGCACATTTTGGTCTTGCATGGGCATGTTCATGACCATGCCATTACTTTCCACCCATCTTTTATGAGGTTTAGAATCAGCAATCATGGTTTGTCTGGGATTGTCCATGATTTTAGCAGTTGATCTTTTGGTGGGGTCGTCTCCATAAATGAACCAGGATAGAAGTGGATCACATATTCTTGACTTAAACTGAGGTCGTTCATGAATTAATGATGAATAATACAGGCCCTAGAATTGAACCTTGCAGAAAGCTGGAATAAATCACTAGTTCAGAGGAGCAGTGGTGGTTCAGCTTGACAAACTCTTTACAGTTGTGCACATGTAGATAGGAGCTGATCCAATCCAGGCTTGAATTGAGTCAGATGATGGTAGGCTAGCTTATCAATTAAAAGATCATGATTAATTAAATCAAATACTTTTCTCAGGTCTACTATTCTAAAAGCAGACCATTAAGAGAACCTTTGTCCATGTCCAATAATAGGTCATCTACCAATTTGATGAAGGATTAAGTAATATACATCAGAAATTTGGTCAGTAACTTGATTGGTTGTTGAGGAGCAAATTATGACTAGTTAGCCAGCATAAAAGCGAGTCAGTGATGTGTGTGGCATTCTAGCAATTTGGATGGGACTTTAAGGATTGATATAGGGTGCAAATTTAGCATCACCTCAGGATCTCCATCTTTGAATAGGGGTGTTACTCTATGCTGGCAAGCTTCCATTGTGCAGGAAAAACACATTCAGTGATACTTTTATTGAAGATTTTCAAGTGGTCTGCTATTAATGGGCCCAAGCATTCCAGGGCTCTCGAAAGAATGTTATCTGGACTCATGGCAACAGCTAGTCGCAGATAAAGATGACAGCTGATTGGCAATAAACTCGTGGTTGATTTGTGGTATACTAAATTTTTTAGATGGTCCCAATAGACTTTCGGATTAGAGCAGTTCTCATTAATAATCTTTGAAAAACACACAGGTCATTTCTTAGTTACCAACTATTTTTTGTAAGTCGTAGACAACTAGCAGTTATCAATAACTATTTCCCTCACCTATGGATGCTCTAAGGCGCCAACTAGCAGTTATCAATAACTATTTCCCTCACCTATGGATGCTCTAAGATGCCAACTATAGCAGTTATCAATAACTGTTTCCCTCACCTATGGATGCTCTAAGATACCAACTAACAGTTATCAATAACTATTCCCCTCACCTATGGATGCTCTAAGATACTAACTAACAGTTATCAATAACTATTTCCATCAGCTACGGATGCTCTAAGATGCCAACTAACCGTTATAAATAACTATTTCCCTCACCTATGGATGCTCTAAGATACCAACTAACAGTCATCAATAACTATTTCCCTCACCTATGGATGCTCTAAGATACCAACTAGCAGTTATCAATAACTATTTCCCTC